>JAJLWA010000004.1:600000-895905 GCA_030564665.1 Entelexis apis | reverse complement strand
TTTATTATTTTGATCTTGTTTAGGTGAGGAGTAGGTAATTATCAGTCTAAGAAATACAACAACCAATGGTGTCCTGAAGGAACCCAATGCCAATCAATCACTATTTACTTGTGAGCTCAGATTATGTGTATAACTATATTATAAACATATGGTATAAATTTCGAGACGTAAAACAAAAAAAGAAAAAAAAAAAACAAAGCAGCAAACATTGACTTGGCTCAATCGAGTGTTCACTTATAAATATTCACCCTTCTAGACTCGCCTTTTCTTGTAGGGTTGAGAAGAAGCAGGTTCTCTAGTCATTTCATCATTATCAAGTCCCTCATCTTCGGGCAGGGAGTCAACGTTATTTTCAAAAATATCATGTCCGAAGAATAGCCGTGGATTAACAATGCGTCTCGAGTGCTTACCCAACTGCTCGAGCATTTCCATTGCCTCTGCGTTCAAATGCACAAGGGACATGTTTGTACAGATACGGGTTGGGTTGGTTGACTTGGGTAGTGGTACGGTGCCGCGTTGAATGGCCCAGCTGAGTGCTACGTTGCCACTATCCACGTTGTAATGTTGAGCCACATGCTGAATGATGGGGTTTGATACTTGGCCTTGAGCGAGCGGAGAAAAACAGAAGACCTGGATAGCGTTCTGCCGACAAAAATGCATGAGCCGTTTTTGAGGAAGCTCAGGATGTCCCTCGACTTGGAGCACAGCAGGTACAACTTTGGTTGTGGGTGAGGCCATGAGAAGCCGGAGCCGATTCACAGTAAAATTACACACACCTATTGCCCGTGCTTTGACTTGAGGGATCTCCTGCATCTTGGCGTATGTCTTCTTGAAGTCCCATGCAGCATCCCATTCCTCACCCATTGCATAGGGATCCCCCGGCACAGGCCGAAGCGGAATGGGCCAATGCAGAAGTAAACAGTCAACATAATCCATGCCAAGGTTTTGCAAAGACATATTGAGCGATTGCTCGGGGAACCGTGAGAACGTGGGCCATATTTTTGTCACTAGAAAAATCTCGTTGCGAGGTACACCAGAATCACGAATAGCGCGACCAACAATTTGCTCAATCAGCCCATCCTGATAGAACGGGGCCACATCAAAGGTTCGGTAACCGCGTTTGATTGCAACTCGTATTGCCTCGTAGACCTCACTGCGGGTCGCTTTGCCCTCGCCACCTGTGCCATAGCCAATGCCAGGACATCGTGCGCCGGTATTGAGCATACGGTATGGTATTTGAAGGATATTATCAGGCTCACGCATATCTTTGGTTACCTGGACATCAAAATGCTGTGTAGGAAGAAAATCATCGAAATCGTTATCGGGGTGGCACTGGTCCGGGGGTTCCCCACAATCACGCCGCGGCACTCTTGCAGTTGATTTGTGCTCTGTACCATTGACAGAATCGCAGCTGGAAGAGCTTGGAGTCGGAAGGCTCTGGCTAAGACTCTGTGACCACCGGCCCATGTCTCGGTTAACGGTAATACCCCGTTACCTTTGGGATTTCATAGATGGCTAAGCGAGAGAGCCATCCGGGGCAACCGCTAAGTCATCCGGATGCGCTTTTTTCCCCACCAGCCGCGCAGTCAGGAGAATTAAGTCGCTTGTGCATTTTATTGAATTCGAATTGCAAACCAAACCATTACTTCACATATCCGGGCAATGCATATATAGGGTTTTCTCCATAAGCTAGCAGCGCAAGGGATAAGAACAATTTCGAGATATCAAAGCAGCCTGCAATCAGACGCTGAAGCACTGGAGGGCAAGGGCTGCTGCGTCTCAAAGTACTTTCCGTCCCGAAAACAGGCCGCGTAGGCGAGAATAATTCTAAATTATTGCCGTCAATTCAGTATTCTGCGGAAAGCGTTTTCTCGTTAATACCGGAAAACGGTTAAAGTGCAATGTTTAAATGGGAGCTCATCCCAAACTTGTTCTGGAAAGCATTGACGTAGTAACGTTATATGTAGTAGTAAAATCATATTGCAGAACCCAGAAACGCGGAGAGCTAATAAAGATTATTTCTTTATATTTGGCACGAAAGCGTATTCAGTACTCATGTGCTACCCAGCAGCGTAGTCAGCTTGAAGCGATTATTATAAGACTTAAGCAAATGCTGTCAGCTTTAAGCAGCTGCAGTTTACTGCAGATAACTGCAGATAGCTCTACAGCCACTCCGCTCAAGGTCACACACACATCCTTCAGAATTCACCATTAAATGCTCTCTACTCAACTTCGAGTTAAGTGGACCGAGAACTACATCAACAACTAACTCTTGCCAACAGTAGCTAACTAGCTGACATCCTAGTGTGTGCCATCTAAAACAAAGATAGCTACATAAATAATAAAAATACGAAGAGAAGACCCGCCTAATGCGCTGGATATGATTAAATAAAAAGGCGAAACAAAAGAAAAAAAAACTAGTCGTCAGAAAGGTCATCTTCGTCTTCTAAGTCTTCATCCTCCGATGCATTGCTCTCGTACCAGAACTCATCGTCCACAACATCCTCCTTCGCATCAGCTTGGTATGACACATATGCTTGCGAGGTCGCTGTAGGCATCTGGAATCCATCAGGAATATTTTTTTTTGACGCGGCAACTTCATCTGCAACTTGGCGGTTATAGGAGTCACGGTCCTTACGCCACGCTACCGCGGCATCAATGTTGGCAGGCGAGTTAATGTTGGGATCACTGAGCAGAGACACTATCGATATGAGTACGCTCTCAACGCTTTGCACGGGATTCCATGTCTCTCCGTCGGGCTCACCACTGGTCACGTCCCCGGAACGATGCAAAATTGAAATGCATGTGTTTCCGTCTCGATATACGTTGGGGTGGAAAATCGCTGGTGTGAACCGAAATTTAGGAGGCGAGTATGGATAGTCATATGGAAAGTCCATCTGTGCTTTGAAGTATCCGCCATGATAGGGACTATCCTCCGACAAAATCATCACACCAACACTCCAGTGGTAAATGTCATCGTCAATAAGCGATATGTGGAAACTCGGTATCGACTTTTTTGGGTTCGTCAGCTCCCGATACTGTTTCATCAGTATGTTTGCACTGCTCGGGTTCGGGCCATCAGACATTGGCTTCAGCGGCATGCCACCGGTTCAATATGGATGGCAAGTGTTCACTAATCGAATATAACTTGGCAACCCAATGTGACTTTTACGCCCTCCTTCTATCGTCTGACAATGACGAAGCACTAAATGCGATTCCGGAAGGAGACTGATGACAAACGCACTTTCGACCGCTCTGGCAGGCCTCCCGTGCATCATCCGCCGCAACCACACGCATTGTAGTCAACGTTGGTACTCATATGTGGTCATGATTAACGCACTTAGTGCTTGTTCATATTCCATATGACAAGCCGTTAAATTAGTGGAAGCTTTACATCGTTTATTGTGTGATTCTTTCATCATCGTCGCCTCAACTGGCGTGTTCCCGTGACAAATGGCGGCGGTGGCACTAACCTCGCTTACTCCTGCCCAGGTCTTACCCAGGTGAGAGAAAGAGCCGCTACGTACACAAACACTGAACAAACGAGGCCTGGGGTGAATTGCATATTTGGTGGGTGTTGTAAGCTCCATAAAATCCACTTTAGTTCATGAGGCACACAATGCTTGAGAGTATTAGAAACCCTGCCGTTGCAAGTGCCCTCAGTGGTGCAATTGGTAGTGTTTCGGCAACAGTGCTCACATTCCCGCTAGATGTAATCACTGTACGCATGCAGGTGCAGCGCAAATTGAATGCCGACGGTAGCCAGCGGTACAAGTCACTATATGATGTATTTCACAAAATAGTGAAATATGAAGGCTTGGCCGAATTGTTTGACGGTGTGGGCAATGATGCAATTGCAACACTCCTACAAGCATTTCTCTACTTTTATGCTTACGACTTTATGCGCAACAAACGGATCAGACACAAACTGCGTAAGACGGGCCGTGTGCCTCGCTCACTAGGCGTGCGCGAAGAATTGTTGTACGGCTCATTGGCCGGCATCTTCTGTAAGTTGTTCACAGCCCCGCTCAATAATATTGTTATTGTGAAGCAAACAACTTATAAGAACTCAGATAGCACCGCAGGCCCATCTAAGGGCACTCTGGACTGTGCCAAGGAAATATATGCTCATAAGGGTCTTTCCGGATTCTGGTCAGGCTTCAAAGTATCGATCATTTTGTCGGCAAACCCGTCTCTTGCATACTACTTTTATCAAAAACTTAATAAAAAAGGCCGTGAAGGTGCTCTAGGTGTATTCCTCCGTGCAGCAATTGCCAAGAGCTTGGCCACCTTAATCACTTACCCTTTTATTTTGGCAAAGACAAGAACTCAGGCTTCGCGCAAAAATGACAACAAAACATTACTGGCTAAAATTTTGGATACGGCTAAGACAGATGGATTCTCAGGTCTCTACGATGGTGCACAAGGCCAACTGGTCAAAGGCTTCTTTACCCAGGGTATTACCATGACAACGAAGGAGTCCATAGCAAATACAGTCGGCTACTTCTACTTGTATTTTGTGAAATCCTGTATCCCGTGAATACTTTTGGCAAATACGCATTATTCTAATGAAATAGTAACGAATATCATGAGAAAAGAACAGTACTGTAAGAATGTGTCCTGGGTCCTGGGCTCACCATTAATTTATTCTTATAGGGAAAACAAAAAAACAAGATCAAAGGGAACTGCCGAAGATGCAAATATTAAGGGCTACGAACAGCCAGCCGAAGGTAAAACCAGTCTTCGTGATCACATTTCGTGATCCCAATTTCAATGAAATATTTCTACAAGGGTAGCGTTTTTAAAAACCAAAACATAAATATTCAGCCCACAAATAAGTCTTTGAGCTGATATTCCGTACTCAAACAACCCAGTTTCACAACAATTCAACAAAAATATTCGTATGTGAATGCTTGACCGATAGGTAAATGTGAAAGCAATCTAGTGGTCATCTACACTCAGGAGCATCGTTTCCAGTTTGCTACGAACCGGCTCCAACGAGCGCCCAATCAAAACCAACTTACAGATGCTTGTGGGCTCATAATCTACATCTACAATTTCATAGATTTCTCGAACTCCTTGCACTATTTTTGTAGTTGCCTGAGGAGTACCTCGGTATAGATTGAATTTACCCTTTGCCCGATGAACTTCAATCTCTTGACCGTCTACCTCACGAGTCCATAAGAGATGCTGCAGTCCGGCCTCAAACCTAGCTAAATCTTCATCGGTATTTAGCGCCAAACTGTCAAGAGAGATTACTACTGTTGATAAGCCATGGTTATTGTGATTCTCATAATGCCCATACTCATGGTCATGCTTATGATCGCCTGATTCGCAGTCTTTGCAACCAATTGCCACATCATTTTCAGCAGAACCAAAATCAACTTTAGTAGAATATGCATTAAGACCAAGAATGTCCTCAGCCTTTACGTTTCCAAATTGCGTTTGGATGATTCTTGCCGCACCATTAATGCTCCTTACGCGACTCACGACTGACATTATTTCATCCTCACTCACCGTGTCACACTTGTTTATCAGAATCACATCCGAGCACGCAACTTGCAGACTAGCTACTGGACCATCATTTAGTGATCGACCAATAGTACGAACATCAACTACGCATACAACCCCATCTAGTTTCACGCGTGCCATCAGTGCGTCATCCAACCAAAACATGTTGGCGATTGGTGCCGGATCCGCTAGTCCACTTGTCTCTATTATTACATGGTCAAACCTTCCTTTGCGAGCCATGAGTTTCTCAATTGCCGCAACTCCGGCATCTTTAGCCGTACAGCACATGCATCCATTGTCCAAGTCCACCCATTCCTCAACTTCACTTCCATCCTCGTTCTGGCGCTTTACGGTAAGCGATCGCTCAATATCACTAGTCTGACCAAACTCGTTTAGTACCACTGCTATGCGCTTATTCAAGTTTGTGCTTGTAATGTGCTTTAATAAAGTGGATTTTCCACTCCCCAAATATCCACTAACAATTGTTACCGGTGTCGGATCTGCCACTTCGACTTCAGATACTGCGCTCTCTTGCGTATCTATTAATAGCGGGGGTAAATCATCTGATACATCCATTCTTACCAGTGGTGCTTGGCTGCTTCCACTACTCTCTACCGTTTACTGTTTCAATAAAAATAATGAATGTGGTGGAAATGCCCTCACTCCTAGCCCTGAGGAAAGCTAGCATGAACCCACCCAGATAGTCCAAGCTGCAGATAGCAGCAGGCCGGTAATATCAACCAAACTTTGGGTATGCATCAACTCACGATATAAAATTGCAATAGTTAGCATTCTCGAAACATTAACTATGATATATGTATTTTCATGCACTTGGCTTGGATGCTGGCATCGAATATGTATTCGTGCCTGGTGTTTAAGGGCTACTCCTACTAGTGTTATTGTCGGAGGAATCGGTAGGACACTGGCCCTGATGTCTGGGGCTAACTCGGCCGTTATTACCTTGTAATGCATTGCTCGATGACGGTAGCTGGCCTTCCCCTTGTTGACGCAAATGTATACGTCGATGTCGAGCCAAAGAAGACGAGTCACTGAACAGACGCCCACATACTTGACAATTATATGGCTTTTCACCTGTGTGAACTCTGACGTGAACAGTCAGTGCGCTTCGCTGGATAAATGCTTTCCCACAGAAGGGGCACAAGTTCGGTTTAATACCTAGATGAATCTGGATATGCCTAGCAAGATCGCTCCTCCGATAGAATGACCGGCCACAGTGGTTACAGGAGTATTGCCGTGTTTTTGTGGTTACGCCCGATTGTGGCGATAACTTTTTTTCGAGTACAAGAATGCGTTCATTAGAAACCTGCGGCAACGGCTTTGCACCGGCCTGAGCTACTGCCGCTTGGTTCGGATCAGGGGCTCCTATTGGCGCAGTCTCATGTGGACTACTACTATAGGGCCGTAGTGCATGAGCCTGTGATGTCCCTGCTAGTAACACAGGTAGAGGTAGGCTAGGTGGTGACAGCGTACCATCTGGATGAAAAAGTACATTTTGGTTTACAAACGCACTACCTGCCACGTAGCCAGAATGTGCAACAACAGGGTAGTTCTTTGAACGTGCAGACCACTGAACGTGTCCCTGGTTCATGCTTGGAGACCCCATGCTGTCCAGGAGGCCCCTCCTGTGCGGCAATGGGGGTATCGCTATTGGAGGAGGCCGCATACGCTGGACTTTAGGTTCAAGTGGAACCCGTGGATAAATATCGACAGGGGAATGATGTTGATGTGAGTGCTGCTGCTGCTGTTGTTGTTGCTGTTGTTGTTCCTCCTGTTGAGGTCGCTTCGTAGGCGTAGGCTGTTGTTGTGCTTGAGGCTGATGCAGTTGATTGTCATTTAAGCATTCCTGAGGCAGCGTTGGCTGCTGGTTATCTGATTGCTCATGTGTCTGTTGCTGTTTATCCTGTTGTGCTTGTGTCTCGGCAATCGGACTATTACTTGTTACCGCGATGCTCTCGGAATTCACTGCAAGATTGATATTAGCAGGCTTGGGATTTCCAGCTAGCGCACTGGGTGCTACCTTAATAGATTTCTCATTCAAGGGACTCACAGAGTCTGCGGGGAGTTGGCTAGAGCTGGTACTGAGTGATTTGACTATGGGGCCACTTACATCGTGGGCAGTTTGCGTCTCTGTTTTATCCCGTTTTACCTCTTTGGCGGGCTCTGGCTCCAAACCCGATCTCAAAGGCTTAGCGTCAGTTTTTTTACGTTTTGCTGAGATGCCGTCAACAATGTAACACAGATCCATTTTTGTATAACAAAAGTGACACTGTTTCCTTGTATAGGACGCGTAGCTGTTGTTCCCAAGACGACTCCTTGAAAGCAAAACGTATTAAGGACGCCCTTTATAGCCACCAATGAGTGCTCACGGTACGCGTAAAACCGTACTAACACCGATTCTTAGCGCAATGTTCTCGTACTGTGCAAGAAATCTATACACTCTAGTATTTGAGACGAAAGCCGCTTGGTTACTATTAGAACTCCAAGACGGTTTTCAGTTTAAAGAAGTAGCCGAAAAGGTAAGACATGAGGATTTATGTCTCACATTCCGCTGCGGCACTACGCATTGAACCACTTATTATTATTATTACCGGGTAGGGGATCTTTTACATCTGTAGTATACCACAACCCACACGCACCCACATGTAGGCATGGGGCTACTGCGGCTGATACCGATACCCTGGGGGAAGGGCGAACATGACACGGGTCTAGAGGTAGTTCTGACCGAAAGAATAGATAAATTAGCCCGCTTCGAAGCGTACCTAAAAAACCTGCGTAGTCATCATTGTATTTCTAGCTTTGTACTTTTCCGACATTAGCAATTCGAGTATTATACGTTGTTAAAACTAGTCTACTTAGTTTTTTCTCTCATGAGTACCCCGCGTCATGGAACCCGGTCCCGCTATCCTAATCATCCACTCGCCTTGCCTAGCCCTGTTGTCTATAGTCTAGGGTTACGCGATACACAGGTGGGTTAAGAGAGACAATGGGGCGCCCGATGTTATCATTAAACGACCATCTCAATTACTGCATCTTAAAGTCGATTAAACCTGACCTATTCACTTCAGACAAAGAAAGCTAAAGCTGGTTTCCTACTCAACACCGCTGAAATTCCGGAAAAAGGGGAAGAGGATTGTCAGCGTAGAAATATTATATTGTTATATAAGCACATATTGCATGCATGGCTCGCGCAGAACTGCGAAATCAACATCCGCCGCATAGAGAAAGCTTGCGTCAATGTCCTTTGTAAATGCATGTGGCTTGGAACCACTTTGCGTGACAGAAGGGAGATTTACATATTTATATTAACATTTACATGCAATTATTCCAATGCTGATATTTGCTGATACTCATGTCAATAAAGTGCCGGGAGTCAGCGTTATGGTAGAGCAATTTAAGTAGCTAGCGAAGAATTAATTAGAGTTTGAGTTCTTTTGCCACAGGTCTGAGCGGCCTCTGTGCTCGTTATGCCAGTTCTCGGGTAAATTATCTCTTAAATAGTTACAACACCTTGAAACCGGCTTAGGGTAGCTTCCATGTAACTTCGCTGCCTATGTATCCACTTCTACGACTTTTAGACAAGCAACTAACAATAACGTCTGTCTATTGCACACATCAAGTTACATTAACTGCATGTACTACGAAACTAATGAGCTGCCTTAGCACAACGGCAGCTTTCACACTTTCTGGCTAAAATTACTAGTTTTAGTATGATTGGCTCCACGGGCGTTTGCCAAAACGCAACGCGTCAGATTTCAAAGTAATGTGACCCATGTTTTACATATGAGACATGTTGTTTAATGCCATTCACGCGCCATAATTACTGACTATAAATGTAGGGTTACAACCCCATGTTAAGGGTAACCACTCAGTTGCCAGAGGATCAAACCTGGCAGTCAGTTTTTTTTTTTTTAAAAATAGTATATTATAGAGTGTAGCTTTTTAGCTCTAAGGAATACGCGTGGCAAACTGACTACATTGCCCAGGCTATTTTAGGTCTTCGCTGTGCAAGCCAATGAGAAAGAAAACCATGGTACTTGTGACATTAAGACATGGGCAATACGTATACGAGAGCAGCACATGATCCGCGCTATAAACCACGGGAAATTTTATTGTCGGTGCCGCCTCACTTTGATAACTTTCATTCAAATCTTAGATGAAAAAAAAATGCTTTATAAAGTAAAAGCTCCTGAGAACACTACAAGAAAGTTAAAGTCCGGTAATATACTGGAAGAAAGAATGTCTTTAGATTGTATCATTCGAAGCAGTCAATATTGAAACTTATAAAACAACACAAATGAGACACAGTTGTATAAATTCATTTAAAGAATAAGTCCATAAAGTAAATACTATCAGCAGCGGACTGCAACGCGATTGCAGGGCCCCCTTGATGAAGTTATTGTGCTTGCAATTTTTAAAATTTGAATGTATACATGTAAGGGATAGGCCAAGTGTGGACTTATACTTTTAACCGGGATTGCAAATGCAACTTAGCCCATTACTAGGATTTTGCTAGAACATCAACGAGCAACAGTTTCAGCATGCACCGCACGGTTTTGCTCCTAGTTTGCTTTGACAGAAAGTAGATACGATAACCCTCGACTCCACGTCCGATTGCTTATCACACGAAGGACATACTTATGACGGTAATGCGTAATGCATCTGTCATCGTGCCAACCCTCTCTTTTTTCACGTGTAAAAACCCTGATTAGTTCAAGGGTTAGGCTAGAAGCTTACAGTCCTGCTAGTTTATAGACAATGTAAGAGCTAACAAGCCAATGGCTTTTGAAAGCAATGGTTCACTATCAAGCAGAAAAGTGCCAGTCATTCTACTTATCATCGTAGGACCGAATGTGTCTCAATCATGACTTACTGCAATCAGCGGTATCTCTGCATAAACCGCGTCCACCCTTAATTAAATGCACGGCATATGAACAAACCCGTACCCGTACCCGCCACGGCTATATCTCAATCATGGTGAATTTACCGTTCCGCTACCAATTCACTTGGATCTCAATAATTTTTTTGCAATGGGGAATGCACCATCCTCCGTAACTAACAAGGCAAAGGCTATGGAAATACGAACAATTGACATGCCACCTACTGGACCTATAAACCGTCCACCAGAAGCAGTGCAACTTGACTTTGACAATATGCCCTTTTTACAGCCGCCTCAAGAATCAAGACCTGCCAGTGGGTCATATACTGCCCCCGGTACGCCACTACCCCCGGCTACTTCTCCACCACTGATAGGTTCACTCGATGCGGATGATGAACCTTTTGGGTGTCAAGCTACCTTTGTTCATAGCCACACACCAAGAATGCCATCAGAAGGGCATCTGGATCATACACTCAATGACATAGATTTTTTTGGCGTATCTACAGCGGCAGTGCAGGACACTTCTGCTTCAAAGGACACTCATAATGCAGGGTTGCATCGCTCACGATCTTCAATCACGTCTCAACTGTCCTTACTTTCACAGCGCCAATCACCCAATGGTTCACCCAGTAGTTCACCACGATCACATCGCCGCTCAGTTATGGAGAGGTTTCCAAGTGGGCAATATGAGATGATTGACGCTGGGGTGCCACCTCCAGTGCCACCGCACTTCAAGTTCCCTGACCACATAAGTCCTAAATACAACACCGAAACTGAAACAGCGCTGGCTGCTGTCGATGCTTTGGAGGAGGACATGGAACTACACTGTGAGCCAAAACCTTTACGCTCAAGATCAAGGTCCTTATCGCGATCTTTGACGAGGAGGAAATCAACGAGCGCCGAATCTATGACCAGCAACAAATCTATGACCACCGAAATATACACGCGCAAGTGCTCCTCGCCGACACTGAAATCACCAGAGTCACCCAGCTCATTAGCAACCAGCAAGTCATCTGAAACCGAGGATTCTGTAGAAGAACCAGAATCTCCGGGCTATGACGAAGATACTTCATTCTCATTAGAGGGATACAGTGAAGGAACTACAAAGCTTCGGGTAGTGAATTTTGATAATAATGGATCATACATTGGTGAAAAGCTTGAAGAAATCACTTCAAATAGCGACCAGACACCCCAGAAGCAGTTTGTCAAGTCTAAAGCTCAGCTCGCAGAAGAGAAAGAGCAGCGAATAAAGTCGTTGCAAAAGCGCTATGAGCGTTACGGACATAAATATCATGGTAAAGAGGTAATTTAGTTTATAAACAAAATGCCACATCGCTAATACGAACGATATAATGAAAAGAGAGACATAATGTTTACGAAGGTTTTCAAAAACCGTAATCTTGAGCGTGATTCTCATCCGCTTCATTCCATGATGGAAGCATGGGTGGATCATCTCCGATGAGGGCAGATACAAAGTCATCATCGTCCTGCTTTGAACCCATGTCGTACTTCGGGCTATCTTTTGAACCCAGATAGTATGATGTTGGCAAATCACCTAATCCGCCCAGGCCATCTCCCTGCTGCTGTTGATGTTGCTGCTGATACATCTCTTGTTGCAAGTTGTCCTGGAAGTTGTCCTGGAGATTCTCATGCATCGATCCACGGTAATTAGGCTGCAAGTTCTCGTGCATACCTTCACGCATATGTTGTAGTGAAGGCGTATTTGGTATCTGCGATTCCAAAGAGTTAGATCCTGCAGATGATGGGACATCCTCATTGAAATTGTTGACCCTAGGGCTCATCTGGTTATGAGGGTAGTTAACTGGACCATGATTCATCCCTACTTGCTGCATAGGCATTCCTCTCGGCAGTGAATAGTCTGGGTCACGATGAAATGAATTCATATTCAGACTGCCCACGTAATTATTCATTGCAGCATTGTCATCATACATGCCTTGTGGTGGCGCTTGGAAATTATGCATAGAATATGCGTTATTCATATTTTGATTCCGCTCACCATTGGCAATTGACTCTGGACTCTTAAACCGCTCAAGCCTTGATACAGGGTTTCCATAAGCCGACCCCAACAAAGACATGTCAGGGGCGCTCGAGGCCATACCCGAAGGTGACCCCATTGGGTTCATTGTTGTCGGTATCTGCCAATTTGAAGTATCTGTGCGTGGACGCATGCCACCGATCTCTACTGGGCCAGTTGAGGGTGGATCAAGCCCGAGTTGCTGCAATGATAGGGCAGTAAGATCAGGTGCATCTAGATCTTGATTTCCCATATGTGGAAGGCTCACGTTATGACTCTGTGAGCCGCCTTGCTGTCCGCCGAGCCCGCTCAGCAAATCTTCTGGTGGCCCAAACCAATCAGTATCAAATGCTGCTGGACCAACTGAATCCTGCCCCACTTGTGGAGGTGGCGGAGGCGGCATAGGCGCTGGGTGACCCTGGCTTCCATTAATACTGGGGCTAGAGAGCATATTTTGAGGCAGGGATCCGGATACTGGTGAAGGTATACCCCGCGTGAATGACCGACCTCGGGGGCCGGGATCTGGTACTGATGTATCGCCGATTGCAGAGAGAGTTGTGAGCACTTGACTTTGCGTTTGTGATCTCGTCCGAGATCGCGAACGCGATGGACGCGATCGTGAACGAGCCTTCCGTACTCTTCCAGTACCAGGGGCAGTACCGCCGCCATTTTGAGTCAATGTTTGTGTATGTGTTGATGGCTGAGACGTACCCGATGCACCTATGGTAGCAGTACTCGAGATTGGAGGAGAGTGTGATGATGAATTTGGTGAATAATGAGGCGCCACCAATGATGGCGATTGTGGAGAGGAAGAAGACGAGGGTGAGATGCCTTGAGACAGGCCAGTTCCTGGCTTGCCGTTCAAATTACGATCGATAGTGAGTTCTTCATTGTCAAGGTTGAATCCAGACTGGAGCATAAGATACTCCCAAAGAGCCTCACCATAAGTTTTGGGTGTAACTCCCGTAGTAACTCGAAATACACGATGAAAATGCCATGGACTCAAATTTGCCCGCGCAGCGAGCTCCTTAAACCCAAGAATTCCCCCACGCTTCTTACGCACTGGTGGCTTGGGGCGCATATTAGGCGTACCCAGTTTCAGGTTTTCTTCAAATGACTCCCTTGCTGCGTCAAGCACGGCATTCCCTACTGCTGCAACAATATGACCACAAGCGTCACAGATGAGGCGCATATGCGAATACTCACCCTTAGCGACAACAACAGGGTCTTTCTGCTCCATACTTATACCATTGGTTTTCGCCTCGTCATTAACTAAGTCCTTGTTAGGATCTTCAAGTAATGCAGACTCACTCACTTCTGTATCACTCAGATCAACACCAAGCAGACGATTCACGCCATCCATCGTTCGTTTTATCATTTCAAGATTAACCACAAAAGGCGGTCGGAAAACTTGTCCTTCGCTTTCAGATGGACTAGCCATCATTCCTGTCGTACCACGAGATTCTAAGTTTCCTGCATAAGGCGCCGCTCCGGACGGAGGAGCCTGCTGATGTGCCTGCTGCTCTCTAGTATGGGGTGGACCCTGCGAAACATTATACATATTACTGGGTCCCATACTGTTAGAGACGGTATTCCCAAGGTCCGGCCCGTACTGTGGCGTGAGAATACCATGCTCTGTCTTTATGCTAGCAGATTCGGCACCAGATGGCTCAGTCCGTGATGATTCGTCCAACTTCTCATCAAAATCCACCGAACTAAGCTCTGGCACTGCATCGGAGGACGGAACGTTGGGCGGCGTGAAGTGTCCAGACTGATTTGATGCCACAGGGTGGATGCTTTTTGACATGTCCTTGGTGTCACCCAGGTCACCAACAGGATCAAATTTCTCGTCGTCACGTTGACCTGTAGGGGGAACTGGATCAACTGTTTCACTGATACTCATCTTTAGGTCAGCGCTAGACTGTTGGCCACCAAAACTACTAGCTGATTTGTTGTCGCTAGATAGATTCGAATACAGCGCGGATATTAAGGAAGAAAAACTTCCAAATTTATCGGCTTCAGAAAAGAGTCGACAGAATGTCGCAACCGAACTATTCCTGAAGGTTCAAGTGACTCAAACCGTGTCGAAACGTCGGAGTAGAAAGGTCCCAGGTTCAGAAGGAACTAGGGCCGAGATCTATATGCATTTATGTAATCACTCGTGCCCACCACGGACCTCTTTCCGGCAGGTCGATTGTAGTAGTACTGGATATCCCCCTAACCTTGCGTCGCATCGCGCGACATGCAGGGATTTAGGTCGATGATCATAAACTATGGGCTGATGCTCGATTTTGGAAGATCACTGGAGTACCATATGAACGCTTTACAAAACTGGTTAGAAATTACAACGGCCCAGAAAAAGTCAATAACACCTGTGAATTTGGAGTGAATATTCCGGACCTCATGAGTTCTTATCCCGCCTGACGAATATTATATTTGTGTCAGTCAAAATACGGGCTAAGTTGTGTGGGAAAGGGTAGTAAAACTCGCAGCCACTCGTCATTTCATATTGCATTCTAGGGTATGTACCCGGCCCCCCACCAACCTGATTTGTGCAGAGCGACGATTTTGCCTAAAGAGATATTTTGGCCGGCAATCCGGAGTTTGACTCTGGGGCTATTTGTAGTTTGTATGTGTTTCGACGCGTAATCCCAGTAATAGAATGAAACCGTTCGGTAGTTAAACGCCTCATGGTGCCGCGGTTCTCATTTTGGATTATGGTGAGATGTGAAAATGCATCATTGAAGGTATAAAGCCCACAGCGCCTGGTGCCCCAACATGAATCCAGTCCGTGAATTCAGCAAACACTCTAAGTGGCTTACTCACAATTCAATGTCATTAGTTAGTTAGTTAATATAAACACTATATTTATAGTTCTAAATCCACCGTAGAAGCTCACGGCTCTATGCATTGTCATTTTAGGCCTTGCAGCACAATGATTACATAAACTAGCATTTGTCAGCCATCTGCATAGCTGACGTGTGTTTTATCTTCATCGTGTTAAGCAATTGTCTCGTCATGTGTTATCTGCACAGTGCTAAGCCGCACGCATTGTGAGCTTGGCAGACCTACAGCGATCGCGTGTGAGATCCAACGGTTTTATGCATCAGCGGGAGAAATAGAAACGAATGCGCCACAAACTCGTAAACCCTACGTCTATTTGTAACATTAAAACTCAATCGATCTAGCTTCTGCTCGTGTACACGACAACTGCAGCTTTAAAGGTGATATAAATATAAGCTGTTTTGCATCGTGACAACCAATTACCCTTACCACACATATGTCGATGGTGCATGATTAATAAAGCGGCTGTGAAGGAAAAGCTCGAGACCACTGTGCACGTGTGTCGCGCAGGTGAAAACAAGAAAAGAAAATGCGGAGATGCGTTACATTCGATCAGTTCTGAAAGGTCTTCTTTTTCATGGTAGTTTTTCGTATAACCGCGAAAAGCTCATTTCATAACACATCAATTTGTAAAATCCACATATATTATCCAATACTAAGTCACACGACCAGGGGTGGAATATATACAAGATACAGTCTTTATTCGCAGACTTTACTATGTAATCGTACAATTCTCGTTCCACAGTCAATATCTATATCTATAGTTGGAGTAATTGTTGAAGTAGAGCATGTTCATTGTCTTCACGTTGTAGTCTGCACGCTGACTCAAGTAACTGCGTAACTCACTAGGCTTCAGTTTGCTCAAATGGGAGTCACGAAGAAGCGAAGGCAACAATGACTGATCCACAGTGTATAATTTTGCAATTGCCCTAAGAGTCGCGAAGCTATCAGCCACTTGCCCACCTAGCTCCCATTCATGAACCATAAGCTTTTCATAATCGTTGATTTCAGAACCAAGTGCTGTGCCTGCTGCAGCAGAAATATTGTATCCAGAAACATGCGATAACAGGTCATCACAGAACGTAAGGGCCACAAGACGTAGAAGTCTAAGGCAATTTTCACGCGACAATGTATCATGTGCAATAGCAGCCAGTTGCTCAAAATCTGTAAAAAGCGTCTTATTGATGAGACCCGACTCTGGCGGCTCAACAAAGTCGCGTTTCGCTTGCTTATTGAAAACGGAAGCAGTGCGTGTATGCATGAGGTCACTCGTCTGCTCGATGACGGTACGACAAGAATTTTGCACAGTGGCAATATAAGTATTTAGCGTATCTGCCATAGTTTCCTGCGTTTTACGGTTTGACTGGACCATTGCAAATAGCACAGTCTTCACAAATGCAGAAACAAGTCGCAGTGTATGGCCACAAGTTTTGATTGATCTCAAAAAAGACCAATCAATTGAATGTTTTGTGTCAAGCCTCGACGTATGCTCTATAACGCCGTCGAGAATGGCACTGATATATCTGCCGCCGATTTCACTCATTATCAGATTGAATAAAGCAATAGCGTCGTTTGGGAATTTTTCCGAAGGACTCAGGATTTGCTCGCGCGCAATCCCTTCTGCAAAAGCAGCCAATATTGTTTGTATAGATGTTGCCGGAACCCCGAGTAACTGCTGCCAATGTTGACTGGGCGGACCCGAGACGCTAGAAGATCGGTCAAGAGTGGCACCACCCTCGCCATTCCCGGATGACATCGTCATTTCGTGAGAATCACGACTTAGTCTCGCTGTTTCGCCATCTGGTAAATCTTCTGACCTAAGTCCCCGCATTGCACGCATTAGGCGGTCCATGCGACCATCCTCTGTCTGTTGTGAACCTCGTCGCGAGACAGATGAGCGATTGCTATCGGTAGGTAGATTTGTTGCAGCTGCGAACTCTTGGGCAATGATTTCGGAAAGAGACTGAATTTCTAACACAAAATAGTTCTCCATGTAAAATACAAATGCATCAATGAACTGAGCCTCTACAACACCGCTAAGTTCAGCCTTTTCTGATTCTGACAATTTACTAGATGGGGAGACCCAGGCCTTCTGTAGGGTGTTCACCATGCCATTTATTTTCGTATAGCAGAGACAAAGCACTCGCACTTGAGCAAGGGTTGCACTTTGAGCTTGTGCTTCATTCATGTATCGCTCAACTATACCTTGAACACGCTGCTCAAATGTGCGTTGTACAAGAACAGATAAGACCAGTGCTGGTTTGGGGAATACTTTAGGGATAATATCAGTCTCTCTGACCACAGTGTCAGTGATTTCAGCAACGAGAGAATCAACAACCTTCTCAAACTGATCATATGTTGACATTGACGTGCAAAGTTCATCCCACATTGCCCTGGACTCTTTGCTTTCGACCTCTGGCTCTAGCTGTTCTGGGTTCATAAAAAAGCGGTGTTGATTAATGTAAGCCTGCACAACTGAGCCACCTCCGTTAAATTCAGCCAGAATATCAGCAGTTTCTCGCATTCCTGATAGATCGAAGTTTTGGTAGCTTTCCTGGAACTTGCTCACAAGTTCATTCTCAAGCTCTTCAGCGAACTTGTCGATCTTGGTTTGAACATCAGGGTGCGCCTCCAGCGGCTCAATTGCAGTGGCAAGAGCTTGCAACTGACCTACAAACTGGGTATATTTCCGTCGGTCAGTTGTCCATAATCGCAGTAGTTCAGATGGTGACTTTCCCTGAAGTATTGCTATGTAGGCAGAAACAAGAGCCTTATAACCAGAAATTTGAGAGTGTTGATGAGAAACAAGATCAAGTTTATTCCCGATCGGACCCGTACGCCGCTGGATTTCGGCGACAATCTCATCTAAATTCTTCATCTCATTCACACAGATCGCAACATTGCCTGACACATCCTGAATTTCGAGATTGCGCTGATCGTTCTCAAGTGCAGCCGCTTCAGCAGCTGCCTCCTCTTGAGTATAGGCAATATCATAGAGTCTCTGGAGCTCCGATGCTGCTGCTTCAAAGGTGCGGATATACGGTTTTGGATCCAATCGCCGTTCATCGTCGAGGTGTCGTTGCGCGTCGCTGAGCTGCTCAATGAATGACTTCAGTGAAAAATCCGGCGCACCGAATCGCTCGAGTCGCAAGAGCTCTCGCGTCTGACCATCAAGCGTGTACAGCGACATTGGCGCCGGTGGTTCAGTGCAGCTTCCAGCAATAATAGGGACGACTAGTATCGCTTACGTGGTAGCCACCACCACACGAAAACAACTACAGGCTTCAACCATATGAGATAATTTTCGGCGTATTTATTCCATATCTAGCGAATATAAGACAAAGAATTAAAAAAAAAAAGCGGTAAAAGAGGCAATTACAAGCTAATCTATGGGCCGAACTTGCATCATAATCCTTTCATAATTGGGTAAGGACATTGCACAAGGGGAAGAACAAACCAGATGAAATACTTCGGCAATATGTTTCTCCATGACATACGAAACTATATACTTATTTATATATGAGACCATGTATTAACTTTGGTTGCGTATGATGGTGGTAGCGAGCGTTTTCGGCAAATGAATGTGTTTACTTCTGGAGCTTCGCGTTGAGATCCTTTGCGTCAACATCGCGTACTTCGCTGAACTCCTTGATGTTCTCAGGATTCTTGGGAATAGAGATGTTTTGGCCATTCTTGGAGGCCGCCTTTAGTTCATCCTGCGCTTGTAGCTTGGCATTGAGATCTTTAGCATCAACGTTCCTGACTTCGCCGAACTCTTTGATCTGCTCAGGATTCTGAGGCAGCTGGATGCCAGGCGCACCCAAGTTGTTATCCTGACGATTGAGCGACTCGTCCTTGGGCATAACTGTTGGTTTATACGACATATTTGTTAAGACGAAGTGGCAGTTGTGTGGCAACAAGTATAGATGGATAATGTGGCTTAGGGTGGTGGGTGACAGGTTAGGGCAAGCTGGGGTAAACTTGGACTTTGCCCAGGCAGCAGGGTATGGGCCCGTAGTAATTAGGCCACAGTCGTTCACAACCACGGTACGGCAGCGACGTCATCAAAGAACGGCGGCCACAAAGACGACATTAAAGGCAGTGAAGAAGCCGGGAAAAGTCGAAGTCAGTAACAACGACGAGTCTTAATGACGCTTGCATCATTGGTCGACAGAGTTGTGGGTCAGCCGGCATCCCATGAACGTAAACACACTTATAAATTCGGCCGTACGCTTGGTGCAGGTGCGTTTGGTGTTGTGCGTGAAGCATTGAATAAAGAGACCGGAAAGATGGTTGCCATTAAGGTTCTACTCAAGGCAAAGATCCGCACACCCCAAGACCAGCAATCTGTGCAGCAAGAGTTCGCCATTCTGCGGCAATTGCACCACCCGAACATTGTAGCATTCCATGAATGGTTCGAGTCCAAAGAAAAGTTCTATATGGTAACACAGCTGTGTACAGGGGGAGAATTGTTTGACCGTATTTGTGACTACGGTCGTTTTACTGAGCACGACGCGGCGAGGTTGACCCATGAGGTTGCGAGTGCTTTACAACATCTTCATCATCGAAATATCGTTCACAGAGATGTAAAGCCTGAAAACCTGCTCTATGAGTACGAAGATGCCAAGGGTCAGGCTCCTCTGGTGCTGTGTGACTTTGGTGTCGCAAAGAGTCTCATGTCTGGCGAGGAAGTCATCAGTAACGCGGCGGGATCACTAGGTTATGCGGCACCAGAGATATTTCTGAACACAGGCCACTCCAAACCTTGCGATGTATGGAGCCTCGGTGTTGTTCTCTATACAACTATTTGTGGTTACTCGCCGTTTCAAGCAGAGACGCCTGAAGGATTCATGAAGGAAGTGCAACCAAATTATGAACCTAGCTTTCCTAGAGCGTATTGGGGAAATGTAAGCACTGAGGCAAAAGACCTAATATGGCGCATGCTGCGTTACAATGCCGATGAGCGGCTTACCATTGATGAGGTCTTAGAGCACCCGTGGGTTGCTGGTGTTGATGTTGCTGAGTACTCGAACTTCGACCTGTTGCCGTCTGTCAAGCCGCATCTTGCCGCCCGTCGGCGCTGGCGTGCTGCCTACGAGAGAATCCTACTTCTCCGTATGTTGCAACGCTTGGACATGGAAAATGAGGGCGAAGACGAGGAGTCACACCCCTCTGAATCAAGGGAAGAGGGTGTTTCCGATTCTACACGCGCAACAACCAACTCTCAAGCAACTCAAGACCCCGGTTCACGGTTTATGCAAGTTGTTGCTGCTGCTGCCGCCCAAAAAAAGGTTGATGATGCCTCGCGTGAAGAGAATGCTGCATGAGACGCTTTAGAGAAAATGTGTATCCGAAACATCATTACCGTAGTCAGATTCCTTTGACACTCAGTACTGCATGACAGAATTCCTATACCCGCAAATCTTTGTGGTACTAAATGTGGGATTTTTACGTTCAAATTCATTCTAAGGCAATGTGTTTTGTATGCCGATGATGATACCTTAGTTTACTACTCACTTTGTTATAGATCCTGACAATGATACATTTCTCATTATTAGTTTCCGTTACACGATTGTTTCAACTGATTCTCTTGTTACATCCGAAATATCTTTTACTTCATTTCTGCTCATCAATCTTCACTTTTTCTATTCTCTATCATGTATATATATTTATCTTCGGGTAATCTTCAGTCTCACCTCAATTCCACCGCAATTCATCTGAATAAGTATAATTGCAACCGGGTTTAATTCATTGCCTCCCAATTGGTATAAGTCTCATTATTTATAAGTCTACATCTTGATTCGTCTCCGCTCTAAATCGGTTCTCGTAACTGTAGCAAGAACATACTTGTTATCACTGTCCGTGACTTCTACAACAGGTACAGCATATAATGCTTCAATTAATGACTGTATTGAACTCATTATTGAAACTGAAACGGGGGTTTTTAAAGGTCGAAAGTGATCAGCTACAGACTGATTTGGATCATCCGCTAAATCAGATTCGAGCTGAAAGCCTTCTAGGTACCCCATGAGTCTATTTGAAGTGCGATTAAGTACTCCAACAATAGGAGGAGACATAGGCCAGCACTCAAATACTAATTCACGTGCAACAGTTAGAGAAAGATCAGCATAAACAGGTAGCGTCGGTGGCAGCTGAAGGTCCTCAACAACAGCTCCCCTCAGATCCATTTAAGATATCACCATTTCAAGAATATTTATGTATGTGAACGCCCTTACCCTGTGTGCGATCAACTCGATCGATCACATTTCATGGAAAAGCAGCATATCCGGCTGTCTAGCACAGCCGGGTTCTCATGCCACGCTTGCCAAATCACATTCAAAGATAGTAATAGCTATATTGACCACACACTCTCTCCCGCACATCTTCAAGCCACAAATCAAAACACCAAAGTCCCTAAAGCAACATTAGAGGACGTCCGTCAAAGAATTGAGCAACTGGCTGCGGAGCGCGGACTGAAAGCAAGACAAAAAGACGAAGACTAATGTACGATATGGGGAAGAAAACGGAAATCTAATGCAAATAATCTGAAAAACAACGTATCATGGCTAACTTAAATTAGACTCTCTCTCTCTGCCTCTCTACAGGTTACTTGTTTTTCGGGAACACGTTGTGTCCGGCAAGTGTTTGCTGCACCTGCTTGTACACGGAATCAACAGACTCATCGCAACGCAGTGTCGCCACCTTGCCAGCTGTGCGGAAGTAATCTACAACCGGCATGGAAGTGTCAGTAAATGTTTTGAACCTCTTCTTGGCCGACTCTACATTGTCGTCAGCTCGGCCGCTCGTAGCGCCACGGCTCAAAATGCGGTCAAGCATTATTTTTTCGGGACACTCGAAGAACAGTGTGAAGTGGGATGGAACGATCTTGTCCTCAAAAGTAAGAGCCTGATCCATCTGGCGCGGGAACCCATCAATCAGGAAATGATGAATATTCTGTTTCTCCTGGATCTCCTGCATGGCATTCTTCAACAGCTGGATGGTCACCTCCTGGGGAACAATAAGGCCGTTCTTGATGTTGTTGCGAATCAGATCGCCATACGTGGATCCCGGACGGTCCTGCTCAGCACGCAGAAGATCGCCAGCAGAAATATGAGCAAAGTTATAGTCGCGCACAATCAGATCACACTGCGTACCCTTTCCACTACCCGGACCACCAAGCACAAACACCACAAATGTACTGTTTTTGTCAAATGCAGTCTTCTTCGGTTTAGCCTTCAGGGACTCGTACTCGGCGTCAGTCATCTCGCCCTTGCTGCGCTGTTCTCCAGTCAGCTGCAATGCGGCCAAGAAGCCGACTGTTCCAAGGCCCATAATAGCAAAGAAGTAGCGCAGCTTCGGCAGCTGATTTGCTCCCTTGCCAGCGCCGTTCGTAGCATAATTACGCGCTCCGAATGACATCGATGGTGCATGCGCGCAGCCAAAACGCACACGTGGCGCCATGTTGGCTGTGGCACGCATGCCTGCTGAGGCTCCTGACTTGTATAAACGAAACATGCTTGTCACGCTTCTTAACCTGCTAGCAAGCGAGTAAGAGCTCTCTGAGATGTACGAAGACGGAGAGGGTAGGCAGGTTTGGGTAACGCCTCATGAAGATCGTATCCTCTGCTCATTCCTGGAAGGTGCGTGTTGACCGTATCTTGACGCTGCGCTTATGGTGTAAGTATCGCTGAAAAAAACCCGACGTTGAGCATCCACCACGAGCTCCAGTGCACAGCGGAGGCCATCATGTCGCTCGTGAATTTGGGACAGGTGTGTTGTCACCTCCAAAATGTGAGTCGTGTGCTCAAGCCAGTCACAAGCATCCCAATGACGAAGTTACACCTGCAGATTGCTTTGGGATTGTACAAAGAGGGGTTTCTGGGTTCTGTACAACGCGGGGACCTCAGTGGCCCAGACAAAGTGTTTACACCAACTACATTTGACAATATTAGCACGCGAAGGCTTTGGTTGTCAATGAAATACCGCAACTTCAAGCCTGTACTGCACCGCATCCATTTGGTGAGCCATCCGAGCCGCAAGGTCGTCGCATCCCACGCTGATCTCATCAAGCTGTGTACGGGAAAGCCATTAGGCAAAGTCCAGCCCTTAGCATTGGGTGAGGTCATGTTCATAAGAGCAAATAATAAGGAGCGTTCGGTCCATGAGATCCACGACGCAGTAAGACGGCGGCTGTCCGGCGAGATTCTTTGCCGTGCAAACTAAAGTAGACCTTTCTGTACATATTAGTAGCTACGTACCGGGCTAAATGACTCGATAGAATACTATTTTACTTGGATAAATACGGGTGTGCCTGCTGCACCACATAAAACCCTAGCCGCCGGTGGTTCTGTATATATACGTATGTATATACGTGCGTGAAATTCCCCCTTGATCTGTACTCGTTGAAATCATTTGGCACATTGAAAATAGAAACTTGTATATACTCGTCTGAGCAAATTGGTTAGAAAAAGAAAGAGTTGTATTATCAGCAAATAGTATGAGGCAAGACATGGATGCTTATTCGCTGCCACTTACTCGCGCACTTATTCTACAGAAGAGTCTTAGTGTGTGCGCTAAATATGGAGTTATGCATAATAAACTCCATTCTAGTAGTCCAACAGAGTTTCTTCCTATCGAGGAGCTCGAGCATTGGTTAGCGCAAGGAGAGTATCTCACTCCTGCAGCAATACGCCGACAAGGAGACCAAGGCCTTGGTGCTATGATTGCCAAAAGGTTTTTAATGCAAATCGCAATTCAAGACACGTCATTGTCCACAGTAATTGATTACTGGCTCGATTTAACAAGAGTCAGACACCGTCCGTTCCGTAGTGCTACCACGGTAATTCTATTTTCAACTATTCATGAGGCTTTAAAGCTCATCAATAGCAGTGAATTAGAGGAGGCAATGCCAGAGATATTACCACTAATTGACTATGTCTGGGTAACTGGGTTGCAGCGGGCTTGTATGGACGTTGATATCTATCTACGTGCATACTCTCTGAAGATGACAACATTGTGTTGCAAAGCATCCCCAGATGTATTTTGGAATACAAACACCGCTAAACTAATATTAAAAGGCGCTTGCGACACAGCCAAAACGGTAAGAAACGTGGCTCTCAGACAAATGGTGGAATTGGCCTCTGAGCCTGGGCTCGGTTTTGACTCCATCGAAGTGTCGCAAACTTGGATAGATGTACTTGCACTGTATGCAGATAAGCAGTCAAGGCAATCTTTTGAGTCCCGTTATCTTGCACTTGCTGGTCTAACCGCACTGTTCCGGCATTCGGGTGATGCACTAGTCAATCAGAAAATTGGCCGAAACTTGTTGATTAAGTATATCCAAAACAAGGAGCGAATATCAACTATAGCTACGACAATTGGCCTCCTATGGCATAACCCGAGAGATTCAATGATGTTTAACGAAATTATGGACATATTTACGGTGTATGGCGGAAATTATCTTAGCAATCTGGGTGAGGCGCTGGGAGTAGGGCATTCCGAGCCCTCAGTAAAGCTATTCGAGTTGTATATCGAAGCTAAAAGGGGCGACGATATGGATGTATGCTGGCTAAGGGTATTATCAGGGTTAGCAAAGACACTCAGTGACGACCAAGTGCTTAAATTGATTGATGCGCTATGCCCATTGTGTTCGGGAAACACAGTTACGATTACGACTTATTTTGTTCTTAAACTGATGCGACTAGTTAAAAATAGAAACCAAGATGGTTTCCTTCAAGCTCTGCAATTCTTTGAGCGGTCGGAATTACCACATCTACATGATCTTTCTTAAGAACCAACATGGAGGTCTTGAAACATATAATTAATCTCGATCTTGATTTAAAGGCTTGAAATAGAAGTAACTACGCTATTCCTATAGAGTTTTGATACTCGATCGTAGGTTAAGAAAAAAAGAGACCCTTTTCAATACCAAAGTTAAATCTCTGTGAACACTTTAAGCCATGAAGTTTGGACCCGATAACATAAAGAATCTAAATGAGGCCTCTGAAAACGATTAAAGAATGTTTGTCAATTTGATCAGCACGAATTTTAAATTAGGCTTTTTAAAAAAGGTGGTGACGCATAAGTTATAATTCGATAAACAGGCCACCTAATTTCAAGTCGATTGACGCTAAAAGCAGCTGGCACGCATTAAGTCACAAGCATCTTCTACGCAGTTATTTTAAGATAATAGTTGGCTCATTCAAATCGTGCGACTTTATGGCAAGACATCTCAAATCCAAAAAAATCCATGATTTTTGTCCAGTCCTTAAAAAGTTGGAGTTCGAGCGTCAGCTGATACTAGCATCACGCATGATTGCCCATGCAATTGTATCGTATGCGGGGGTGGGGGATATAATCTATTAAGTATCTCTAACTAGGCAAAGGAGGTGATGCTTAGCCCGGGACGCACTTTTTTCTTCCCACATGGGCCTCTTATTTTGGTAGATTGAGCCTTAGATGGTGAGGCTGCGAGTAAAACAATTTGATTTCAACCGCAAAAGAAGCATTACACAATCAGCACACGTATTAGACTTCGCAGAAGCTTTCTGGAATCGATTTCCTCGCGTGTGGCTTCATCGCCTACGAGCAGCGATGTAGGGTTAGTCTGAGCACATCGGATTACCGCCGCCGGTGATGTCACATGAAATCTCAACTGCGGACTCCAACCCCAATGATCAAAGATACAGCAAGTAGAACACGGTAAGCCCAAGCCTGGAACGCTAATGGGAAAAATAGAGAGAAATATTCAAATCAATTATAATGTCTAGGGAATCGGTTGTTTAAACACTGAACTATCCGAGACACCATTACCCCTTTGGTCAGAGAACCGCCCCACTTGGTACTCCTTGCGCCAGAACTTTCCTTCCTGCATGTAGAGAACACCGAATACCCTTAACCCTGCGTTCTTATAGGGGAAAATGAGTCTTCTGCATAAGGCCCACCCAACTGCAGGGTTAGGCGATTGAATTCAAAAAAGCCTTGGTTTCTTTGTTTAGTTACTTATAGACTTTAAAGCCAAGACTCAGAGCGGAAATCGGAGCTAGCAGTTAGGGAAGATTTCATGACGCACGCTCCTGACACTGAAATCTCTACTGGAAAGCGACGAAACCGTTTCGACCGGTCCACCGAAAGACCAGATGACGCCCGTGTGAGAGGCGATATAGGAGAGATCAATGTTGTGGCACTAGCTGGTAGCTCAGCTAATGAACCATTACAGCCAGCAGAACTCATTACGACGGAGCCGGGCTCTTATTTTGATTGAACCATTTTTTATTTCTTTTTTTTTTATTGTTTACGCGGATTGGCTCACGCAATGAGGCTGAGCAGAAGACATTTTTCTTAGTCGAAATTCACGGAAACGAATATCATTTTCATTGTAGGATCCAGTCGAGCAGGCACTTGACTTTAGGAGACCCAGAAACTTGATCCAAACTTTAGTCCAGTAAATGATCCGCAGTTACTTGGCCTCTTCATGATCTACTCTACTCAAGACATATTTAAGTTGCATACGAAGTGCTACATACACGGTAAACATAAAATATCCGAACATTCAAATTGTAAAAGGTGCTCCAATTCCCAGTGGCCTACTCCAGCTGAGCAGATCTAATTGATAGCCCTTCCACTTCTTCATCTGCTCTTTCCGATCATTTACTCTTTCAGACTCTGAGTATAGATCGGCCTCTACAAAGGATGATGCGCGAGTTCGGTGAGATCGAATATCAGAGTCATTCTGTGGAAAACTGGGCGGAGATAACGAGACTTCTGTGTGTTGACTGCGCGAAGCAGCAAGCTCCGCTTCCAAGCTCTTTACTCTATTCTCGAGTTTCTTGACTTGAGTATGAAGACTGTCATTTTCACCCCTCAATTCGGCGACCAGCTCTGCCAAAGACGCCTGTTCGGTCTCACCTGCAGTACTTGTTATATTTGTTGACACAGACGGCGCAGCTGCACTCTCTGCAGCCGGTTTCTCGATTGCTCGCTCCTGATTATCTTCATCTCGTCCTTGGTTCGGATCCTTTTCATTATTACTGATGTCATTTGAGCCTGTTGGTGTGGATTCTGTACCTGTCTTATGCTCATCAATGTTATTGCCTTCTACAGATTTGTCTGTTTTCTCAACAATCGCCGCGGGAGGCTCATCCGAATCTTTTGAACCCGTATCCTTTGAATCCAGAACCTCTGTAGTCTCCTTTCTGGAATTACTCTTTACTTCATCCTCATTCTTGGTTGATACTTTCTCAGGTTGAGGATCAGGTTGTGTCTGCTCCTCTTTTTGGGTGGTGGCTTCAGGCGAAGAATCATGCGCATCTATATTTTGGCTTTCCGGCTCACTCAGAACCGCAGGGCTTGCTGCGGACTCTGACTTCTCAGTTGTTTTAATTGTTTCATCTTGCAACTTCTCTTCCGGTTTAGCGTCCTTAGTATCAGCTTCATTATCTGCTGCTGTGGGTGACTCCTGGCGATTCTGGACCTTCTGTGCCTTCTTCATCTTAGCGTACAGCTTTTTAGCTGACTTCACGTCCTTTTCAGCCATTATTATTCTTGTTCACGAGCCTGCGCGAGCTGTATTCAAGTTGTTGACACTCACGCTGCCACGAGACTTCTCTCCACGATACTGTGGAGATGGAAAGACCGGCTTGCGACTACATAAGATTAGGATAGGAGCTACTACGAATTCAAACACATGACCCTGAATTAAATGTGGCGCTGGTGCAGCCACAACCTGTTGTATCATATGAATTGCAGGAAGAAGAAGAGTTAAGTGTAGTTTGTAAAGTATTGTGAGATGATAAAGTTTTCTTTCTATGAACAGTCGAGATAAACTCGGATCCTGTAACTTGAGGTGTTGACAAAGACTTCTAGATAAAGCGCTGTGGGGTTACTGCTTTCGCATATATGTTTACCTACATTTCAGAACTAAGATAAAAAAGTATTGCAAAATATCCCGGAGCCATTATCATGAGAGACTGTGTGAAACACTTAAAGGAGCAAGCCAAAATTGCTACGTACATCGCTAAGACGTGATGCGAGCTCAATTTCGCTTATATATCTATTTTTTGTTCTCAAAGCAGCATAATCTGTCGCTGTAATTGTCTAGTATGCTGCCTTCAAAGCAATTTGGTAGCTGCTGCAGCGCTGCAGCATGCTAGATCTGTCAGGTTCTAGATGCTTACGCCAGCACAGGCGGCGTTTAAACTCATCCCGATTTTCTTCCCTAGTGGGGTTGAAGCACTGTAAGTCATGGCTCGCGGTAACCAGAGAGAGCTCGCGCGACAGAAGAACGCGAAGAAAGACGAGAAGGGTAAAAACAAGAAAGAAGGCGATCCGCGTCTGCGCAACGAAAACGACGCCGCCATTTTGCGCGAGAAACAAGCAAAGGCAAACGAGCGCAAGGCCGCCGAGGCTGCTGCCGCAAGCGGCAAAAATAAAGTCTCCTACTTCTGAGTTTACCTGTGTTTTTTGTTAGATATTTTTCCGTTTGTACCTAAATTTTATAACTTGCATTATTGATGCTGTATACCGCTTCTCCACGCGCTGCGAGTGCGAGTGCGATTGCGTACTCGCATAAGAGCCTTACTTGGTGGGTAAGGGGTCTGACTTAGTATCATGAGATAGTGAAAAAAAGGATATTTCATTAGCTTAGGCGCTTGCCCATTCTATATGACCGATGTTGTCACTTCCGTGCAACATAGCCTTCTAGATCTTACAATTTCTCTATGTGGCGCTCCAATTGAGGACGTTGAGCATTTCCCTCCCCCCAATTCGAAGCTTATCATCCATAGTCGACTCCCAATTCTCCGAGTGGCAACACCAGTGCCTGGTAATGATTCTACACTTGTGGCACCCGTCGAATTAGATGCAGATGCTGACGGTAATCTTGTGATCATAGCGCCTAAGAAGGTACTCGAAGCACAAGCTATTGCTGAAGGAAGGCAACCTCGGACAAAACGACGAAAAATACAAGCGCAGCAAGTTAAGGTTACAATGGCGACACTCGCAGTAGATCCATTGGATGGCCGCTTGTGCTCTGATTTACGCAAGAGTGCAAATGTTATTCCTTTTTCTTGTGCTTTCGGTCCCTTTTTGGAGCGCACAAAGGATGGCGATATGTTTTTGGTATTTGGTGCTGCTCTGCGGGCAGACAGCACGGTTCCTGTCCAGTCTAGGACAAACGTAGCTCTTCAATTTCTTGGTAGGGCCTTAGATGATCCCACACTTGTGGATCCACAAGCATATCAAGCAGGCTCTGTTGACATGCTGCAAATGATCACACAAGAGCCAACCAAAAATCCACCTGATATAAAGCCTGAAGGCATGACTACGCCTCTTTTGCCGTATCAAAAAGACTCTGTACATTGGTGTCTTCGCCGAGAGGGAAAGACCATGGCCGGGCCATCTGCTGTGGAAGACCTTGATTTGCATATCAGAGACTACGTTGTTGCCCCCCCACTTGGTTGGCGTCAAATGCCTAATAGCAACATTTGGGTTAACCCATATGAACTTCGAACACTATCTAAGGAGCCTGCTCCAGTGCACCCCGACGAATTCGGTGGTAAAGGTCTGTTGGCTGAAGAAATGGGTCTTGGCAAGACATTGGAAATGACCTCATTGATAGCGCTGAACCAACGAACAATCGGAGAAAACAAATTTGCTGTGGACCCCAACAGCGGACAAGAGGTACTGAAAATCAAGGCTACTCTCGTTATTTCCCCGAAATCCATCCTGACTCAGTGGAAGCATGAGATCTCCTTACACGCTCCTCACTTGAATGTCATATTTTATCAGGGTCATGAGGAGGGTAGCATTACAGTGGAAGATCTTGCTAAAGCTGATGTGGTACTCACTTCTTATGTGCAGCTGTCGTCTGAGGTACACAATGCTGTATTCAATCCTGGCAAGCGCAGTACCCGACACAACCTGTTTAAGCGGCCAGAAGTAATCGAAGCTAATCGTTCAAAACTTGTCCAAGTTCAGTTTTGGCGCGTCATTATAGATGAAGCCCAAATGATCCATACAGGCGTGAGCAGCGCCGCACTCGTGGCTCGACTTGTTCCCCGTGTACACGCCTGGGCTGTGACTGGAACTCCTGTCAAAAGATCACTTGAGGATCTGCGTGGGCTACTTTACTTCTTGAATGTCCATCCTTTTGTGGCTAAGCAATGTTGGCAGCGACTCATAGCATCTCCCATTGACTTGGGTCGTACAATGCCCCTTCTAGGACTGCGACACACGAAGCCAATGGTTTCGCATCAGTTGTTCATTCCTGCTCAGCGACGCAAACTAATTCTGCTTAAGTTTTCCGAAGTTGAACGTCTGAGGTATGACCGCCTTGTGCAACGGTTCGAGGAGGAAGAGCGGACCTCAAACCCCAATCTCAACACTTGGTTAATGCGACTTCGACAAGCTTGTAGTCATGCAACATCGGGCTCACCTTCTTCGTCGGATGTCTTACTCACTATCGACCAGGTTTTGGGCCAGCTTGTTGATGAGGCTGATGCCGCTGTTTATGCAAAGCACCGTGAAATGATCGTCCTTGATCTAGGAAAAGGACAGCTTTTAGATAAAGCAGATAAGTTACCGGAGGCTATTAATGTGTGGTGTCGTGCAGTTGCAGCCATAATGGAGCAACTTGAGGAAACAAATGAACGGCTCAATTACCTGGTCAAGGCAGCCGATGCTAAACAAGTCGAGGCTGATGAGATCGAAGAGCGGCTCATGCCTGATCGTGAGATACGCCAAACTACAGAGCCTAACGTCGCTGAGCTCAAGAAGGAGAACCAAGTACTTGATGCGAAGCATGCTGCTTTGGCAGCTCAAAACCAAGTGAAATCTGCGCGTAGTCGCCGTAAGGCATTCCAGGAACTTTTGCATCGAACTTGGTTTTTTCTCGGCACCGGCTACTTCCGTCTATCACAACGTCTTATAATGAAATTGGAAAAAGAAAAAGTGAAATCGGAGGACTTCGATAGCGAAACACAAGATCAGTTGAAGCATAACAGCACCCAGGAGGCTTACTATTATGAGCGCGCAGAAAAGCTAAGAACAGAAATTCTTGGTGAAGCTGCTGATCGTGTGGAGCAAGTCCGCGAGAAAGTCAAGCCTCCATCCCTGTGCAGTGTCGCTAAGATGTGCAATATGCGCAAAGCAGAAATCGTCGATCAACTAGGTAGTTTTGCGGAGGAAATAACAATGCAACTCTTAGACATGCTTAACCAGCCATTAATGGAAGAAAATGTCCACGAGACAAAACCAGGCGAACAAGTGGAGAATGATGCCTATGCAAAGACCCTCGATCTTCAGGAATATGCATTTGGGCTTCTTAATGGCCTGCAAATTATTCTGCGCGACAGAGCTGCTGCAATTAACGGTGGTACAGTACAGAACCTTAACCCGGAATCAGATGAGTTCCCTGCCAAGTTTGTGGAACGACGAGAAGAAATCGTGCCTCTTATACGTCATGATCGTACACCACTCGCTTCTGTGATGAAGACAATTGGTGTCGAAAACAGTTTAATCGAGAAGCTGAAAGGCGAAATACCAAGATTTCAGCGTCTCTACAGCACGCTGCGCGATTTGTATAATAGCCGAGTGGAATACTACAAACAGTTGCAAGATCTTAGTGATCAAGTTCAAGACATTGAGCTTCCCCGCTCTGCAGATTTGGAAAAGTTGATCTCTGAGAAGGAGCTCGCTGTGGCCCGAACAAGAAGAAGCATGGACGCATTAGTGTCCCGGCAACGATATGTGCGCAATCTCGAAGGTGCTAACCATAAACAAAGTCAAACACGCAGTGACACAACATCTAATGAAGTCTGTCCTATTTGCCAAGATGATTATACGGTTGGGTCGCTTGCTCCTTGTGGGCATACGTTCTGTTTTGACTGTTTGCAGAAATGGCTTAGCGTGAAGTCAACCTGTCCGCTTTGTAAACGGCATACTTCTATAGCTCAAGTTATCACCTTCAAGATAGGTGACGAGCCTGAGGAGACTAGAGAGAGTGAGGAGCCCCCAAACAACACCGACGAGATAGCTAGTGAGATCTTCTCTCCTATCTCAGACTCATATTATAACCGAATCCTACATGAACCAATTGAGCGGATGTATGGAATCAAGATAGATATGATTGTACGTCACATGAAGCACTTGCGATCGGAAGACCCGACTGCTCAGGTTTTGGTGTTTTCTCAGTGGCAAAGCATGCTTCGAGTATTACGCAGTGCACTTAGTGAAAATGGAATTCGCTCAGCATCAATGGGAGACCCTATCTCGCGTGTAGACGAGTTTCGAGAAGACTCTAGCGTTGCCTGTTTGCTGCTGCATGCGAAGGCAGATGTTGCTGGGTTAACTCTTATCAATGCAAGCCACGTTTACTTATGTGAACCGTTCTTGAACACGGCCCTGGAACTACAGGCTGTTTCTCGTGTCAACCGAATTGGTCAAACGCGAGAAACCATTGTTTGGCAGTTCTGTGTAGAGCACACGGTGGAGCAGACAATTCTTGGCATGACCACGAAGCAGCGGCTACTGGACACCGCAGCTGTAGGTATGGACTCTGCGGATTCTTTGACACTAGCCGAGGCGCAAGCTCAAGGAAATCTTGTTGATAAACGCTCTGGTGCAGAAATTGTCGGTGACAATGTCATTCGCGAGATTTTGTTTAAGAAAAAAGACAAGGTGAAACGAGGCAGGTAACCCCAGTGTATACATATTCAAATAAGTTACTATTAATTATTCATTGCACCGGTAACTCTCATTGATTTCGTAAATTTGGCCGGACTCAACAAGACGGTTCAGCATTGGCTTCAGATCAGCTTCGCTCATGGACATCTCGCGCGCAATATATTCTTGTGGCGCACCATCATCGTTGTCATCTGCCCCTTTAATAATGTCGAGAATACGCTCCGTTTGGTTCGGTGAGACGAACAAGCTGCCGCCGTCATCGGCGTTTCCTTTGTCAGTATTAGCGATTCCACTCTCACCTATAAGAACTCGGCCAGTAAAATGGTACCATTCGCGTGCCGCTAGAATTTCATGATAAAGGAATTGGTATGGGGTGATATCATAGTCGATTCGCAGAACTTCGAAGTTTTTTGTCTCTTTGAAAACACGGAAGTAACCAAATACGTTTGCCATCTGATTCAAATGCAACTCCTGCTCTTTGCCTTCAAATCGGAAGTTAGACAGTCGCACTTCCGTCTCACCAGTCGAATCCCATACACGGACCACCTTGGCGCTGTTTCTGTCGCTTACCTCTTGTGTCACAACGCATAGCATCGCATTCTCTACAGGATGGCCGTCGATCTGAACAGGACTGTCTGCATCGACGATTTCTGCATCGACAAGCTGCGACACCATTAACGTGCGGATAGGACGATATGATTTTTTATCGCCACTAACATTACTCTGTGAGGGCTGTTGACCCTGCGAATCTTGTGCAAAAAAGCCGCCTTCACTCATGATTTTCGAGACGCGTACTGAACACAGAAAACAACAACATTAATCATTCGACACGCGACGTGAAAGGCTTCATTAAGGGTTAGGTCCGTATATTCCAATGTGGTGGCGACGTTAAGAGGCTGATCAAGTAATTATTGTTGCCTTGTCACGCTAATTGGGCGTCAGTAGCTGAAATTGTATAGACTCTGACCACTGATTCCGTATCCCGTTAAGTTTGGGTGTGGGCTTGTGTCGAATGCGAGTCGATCAAGTCATATAAAGTCATATAACTAGTAGGCTTGCTTCATCATCCATTAACTTGACTCAAATCAACAAGACTAACGACAAGAGTATACTGCAGAACCCAATTTAATGTTAAACCCGACATTTAAGCTCCCAGCAGAGCTTAGCAAAAGGGTAGGTATGTTGCTATAGAAATTGCAGTCAATGATAATGTTTGACAGAATACAAAGCTGATTGTTAAGACACAAGAAGAGGAATACATACCGGAACTGTAGCTCTGACTGGTTTATTGATTAGCGCTACATGATGTAAGTATATAGCATGCCTTAAGACCCATGTTTGCGTGCTTTGCAAGAGCGTCTACCCCAGTATCTGCAAGTCTATGCAGAGTTCTATGTGGAGTAGGGTACGGGTGGAAATTTGTTGGGACATTTCACATTTCATTTCAAACGAGTTGATGTCTCTAGTATCTTCTTCCATAGGTGCAAACCACTTGTCTGCAAATTATAGTGAAACTGCATGGAAGGACACCTGAGTGAGCAAGACGAATCTTACTTCGTTTACGACTTGTTCGTCCGATTTTTTGAAATCATTTTTAATGTTTTCTTTCGCACTATCCGCGTCCGGGGTGCTTGGCGCATTCCCCGTAAGGGACCCGTAATTTTCGTCGGTGCACCGCATTCTAACCAGTTTGTGGATCCCATAATGATTGGAATGCAAGTTTCGCGCATGTCTATACGTAGACCCTCGTTTTTGATCGCTGAAAAGTCCTATAAGCATCCTTTCATCGGCCGTCTCTCCCGTTTCATGAAGTCTATTCCAGTTGGTCGGGCTCAAGACAGCTTTAAAGTTGCTACGGGTGAGATCTACAGTAAAGGTGATAATTCGCTCGTGCTATACGGTGTGAATACTCGGTTCCTCTCCGAGTGTGTTCCTGGCAATAACCTCAGTTTACAGGGCTCTAATGATCTCGCGTCTGTGAAGGAAATAAGAAGCGATACGGAGCTTGTCTTGAATCGTAACTTCCGAACTGAGGAGGGCCAGTATCTACTGAAGCATGGTTTTGAGCCGCGGGGCTTCAAAATCGGCGAAAAGGTCGACAACACGAATATGTTCATGAGAGTTTTTGATCATCTCGCTAAGGGTCATACGCTGGGGATCTTTCCGGAGGGTGGTTCTCATGATCGGCCAGAAATGTTGCCTCTGAAGCCGGGTGTTGCTATTATGGCACTCGGAACCATGGCTCAGCATCCCGGAACGAAGGTAGCGATTGTTCCAGTGGGCTTGAACTATTTCCACCCGCACAAGTTTAGAAGCCGCGCTGTGTTTGAGTTTGGCGAGCCGCTTTTCGTGGATGAAAAGCTGGTTAAGCGGTACACCGAGGGCGGACCCGAGGGTAAAAAGGACTCTGTTGCAGAACTGATGTCAGAAATTGTGGATGCATTGCAGCTAGTCACTGTGAATTGCCCAGATTATGAGACTCTCATGGTCGTTCAGGCCGGACAGCGTCTTTACAAGCCACATTTGGCGATTCCTTTACCTCTAACCATCGAGTTCACAAGGCGGTTTGTGCAAGGATTCTTGCATTACCGGGAAACAGACCCGCGAATTAAGGAACTGTTCAATGATGTGAAACGTTATAATGACCAACTGCTTATAATGGGAATCTCGGATCATCAAGTGCCCCAAGCAGTCAAGACAAAATGGCAAGTATTCCAAAGACTGGTTCGAAGTGTTCTTTCATTGATTATACTCTCTATTGCGAGTCTTCCGGGCTTGATCCTTGCCTCACCCGTGTTGGTAGCAACAAAACTTATATCGAAGCAAAAAGCAAAGAGTGCCCTTGCTGCATCTTCAGTCAAGATCCAAGCACATGATGTAATGGCGACTTGGAAGATTCTGGTGAGCCTTTTGTTAGTTCCAACCTTGTTCAGTATGTACTCACTTTTTGACTGCTGGATTGTGTTTGTGCGAAAGCAGTGGCTACCCATTTCCTTCTTCAACCTTGTAGTTGTATATTCAACTTGCTTCTGGGGCTTGCTTGCATTCAGCTATGCAACAATTATTATTGGTGAGGCTGGCCTCGACATTGCCCGAAGCATTAAACCATTGTACTTGGCTCTGTCACCATATCACAAGGACACGCTTGAGCAGATCCGCAAAACGCGGGCAAAGCTCGTGGTCGAGATTACCGATATTGTCAACGAACTGGGACCCAAGATGTTCCCCGATATAGCAGAGCGACTTGAAAAGGGCTACGTCTATAGACCTGACGTCAAACACGATCCTCGTATTGATATTCGGGGGCTTAATTCGTCCCTAAACTTGAAAGGTGACTATGACCTTGCCAAGGTGCCAATTTTCAGCACTGATAAAGCACCTGCTACACTGCCGCGACGCCGTCGGCGGTAAGTTGCTCGCATTTTGCAATCTATTTATAAATATTTGAACAAGCTTAGCTGATTTTGCAGACAATCATAATTAACGACATATAATTCTAGTCTTCCCCAGCGGGTACCTCGTCCTCTAAGAATCGCACAAGCTTTACCCTGATTTCAGTGGTGGCAGCGCCTTGTACAGTGTCACTCACAAACTCAGTCTCAACTTTTAGTTGGACCATTTCCAGAGCGCCGCGGATCACCCCGGCTAATATATTGCTGTACCAAAGCTCGCGACAAGCCCGCTCGTCGTAAAGCTCGACATACTCCGCCAGCGGATTCCCGCCTTCAGAAAGAATCAGAGAAAACTGCTTGTTATCGGCGCTCCAGTTCGTCACTGTGGGTGTTATATTTAAGAACATTTTGAATCCAATTCGTGACACTGCCTCTGCCGTGTCCCGAAACGACTGGCACCGCGGAAGTCGTGTCTTCGCAAGTACCTCTTCAATGAGTCGGAGCCCAATATTATAGCCCATCTTTTCGAGTTGCTTGTTCACTTTCACGTAGTCATTTTCGAAATCATCGCACAACTGCGACACGATCGAGCCATACATCAGCGTAAACAGCTCGAGGTTGATTTTTTCGGTCTTGTTCTTCCACACATCCTCCCCAAGCGACCTATTACGCGACATCTTAATAGCTAGCGGTCTCTTCGCCAAATATTGGTCGCGGTCAGGTAGGCAACTTATAAAGGTGCTTACTTCACCTGTCTTAACATAGTATATATCTGCTTATTATGCTGGGTAGTTCTAGTTTATGTTGGGAGCTTAGACTCGAGAGAGAGCTTAAAGGGTATGAAGAAACACAACGCAATGGGGGAAATAATATTATTTCAGAAAACGTCGCGGTTAGCATCCTATTTTAGAATTATAGAATGAAATAATAAGAATAAAAAAAAAACTTACAGATTGAACAGGTTTTATAAATACTACCGGTTAATTAGACGGCAAGTATCTACTCTTCAGGGTTTTCAAGCGACTCAATAACTTCACGGAGATTCTCGACACCAAGCATTTGGGCTTTCTTTAAATATGTGAGCGCATCGGCATAAACCTTCTCCTCTTCACTTTCTTCGACGAAGTTCGACCATTGTAGAAGTGTTTCAGCAAGCATAACAAAAGTATTGGGTTTTGTATCTGTGACTGCCTGTTTCAGGTGCTTCAACGCAGTCTCCAAGTCAGCCTTCACATTCTCATTGGCCTCATCGTCCTGATGGTCTGCACTGTCGTTGTCGACCTCCTCGTCTTCTAATGCATCCATAGCAGGAGCAATGGCATTAAGGTAGTACTGGCCAAGGCCCTCATGAGCTACTCGAGTCGTTTCTTGATCAGCACTTTCAAGCTGATTCTCGAGAACGCTTTTAGCGATCTCGGATAAGTTTGACTCGTCAGCGCAATCTTCGGCCAACTGGAGCAACGAAATGCTAGCCCGAGCAAGTTCGATATGAGTATCATCACATTTCAGCAGCCCTTGTGCTGTTTCTATGTGTTTCTTGGCTTTTTTGGTAATAGCACCTTCTTTGAGTTGAGTATGAACAAATTGGACCAATTCGCTGGCAGCCAGTGCACGCACTTCGACTGCTAGTTTTTCAGATGACTCGAGGCCCACCGTTAGCCGGCTAATACCAGCATCGCCAAATTTACTATGTTCTTCCTTTTCGCCGATTTCCGGGTCTGCTAAAGTAAGGAGTGCTGCACCATAAGCGACATGGAACTTGGCAGGTAATGTATCGCCTTTGGCGTCCCGGCTACGAAGCAATTGGTCAGACTCGTGGACCAGTCCGCGAGCAATTCGCGGGTCACGCTCTTCTCTCAATTTGGCATAAAGTCCGTATACTTCTGAAAGCTCGTCGTCACTAGTCTCATCCGGAAGCTCAATATTCACCTCTGGTTCCTCATCAGGCTTCCCTTCACTGTTTGGTGAAACTTCTTCTGATTTCTGCTTTTTTTGCTTCGACGCTTTGCCGAATCCTGAAGGACGCTTAGCCATTGACGTAGTAGAAGTATAGCTGTAATAATATTTTGAAAAATTCCAGCTTCTGCACTATTATTGCCCAGGTTAGGTTTGGTCAGTCTCGAATACGAGCGGCCATAATAATGATCAAGTTATTCGTTAGACTAAGATTTTTTTAAATTGCTAAGTTTTCTTCGTACAGTATCGTAGAACTCCACTGTAGAACTCCGCTGTAGACTGTCAATCGAGATCTAACGCTGCTATAGTATGCATCTGTAGTAAATATTTAATGGTGAAATAACACGGCATAACCAAGATCTTATTTGTTAATGATGAAGCATCATTATTCACCAGCACATGGTAGACCAATATGTCTCAAGAAGAAAAAAGTGGTCGATTCATGCACTGTTTTTTATGCCCATGGCCAATATAGATCTCAAGACATCAAATAGATATACTGCTCGAGACAGTTATGTCCCGAAGTGGATCATGCCCAAACCCTGTTACGGGAGAGGACTTCGAGCTAGTTTGTTTTATTACAACAATTTCGTTTCTAGTTATTACGGTGACCTTTTACTACCCGAGGTTCTGGTCATCGCTCTTTGGGAGTGGTGTTAATTCCAACAATTCACTTCTTGTCACACGGCGGAAAGAAGTCTGTAGCCCTCGTGGGTGCATCACTAGCGAAACTAACTATACAGAGACAATTGTCATTTTGGCCGAATATATTTCTAAGTAACGGTGACGACATGGGTAAGTTTTACGCGGTGAAAAATGGGCGTGCACGGGGTGTCTACAGTAATTGGAGTGATTGCAAAACACAGGTCAATGGTTTTTCTGGGGCTGAATACAAGTCTTTTCCAACGCGCGAGGCTGCTGAAGCCTATACTAAAACAGTAGCCAGTCCTATCAGTGGTAGTGGTAGAAAACCCTATAGTCGAGGAATTCAAAAGGGTGGTGCTGCGTTGAAGGGGAAAGTCTCATATACCACGCAACAGGTGAATGAGAGGAAAACCACCATTCTCGGGTTGTCCAAACAAGCAGGTGGGAAAACCGTAATTTACACGGACGGTAGCTCGCTAGGAAATGGTAAGCGCGGTGCAAAAGCAGGCTGGGCATCATGCTGGGGCATTGGGGATAGCAGAAACTCCTCGGGGCCGGTATTGACTGGCGAGCAAACGAATAACAGAGGAGAGCTCATCGCCATTCACGAAACTTTGAAAACAATAGATGCAGAGGTCAAAAATGGTGATTCGCCATCTCCTGGATACCTTATTATGGCGGATTCTCACTACGCGCGTGATTCACTTGATAAATGGACTGAGAACTGGATATCAAAAGGGTGGAAAACAAGCACAGGTAGTGAAGTAAAGAACCGTGACATAATTGAGCCTGCTAATAGACTGCTGAAGGATCTACGTCGAAGAGGTGTTCCAGTTGAAATAGAATACGTTCCTGCACATTCGGGGCATGAGGGCAATGAGTTAGCTGACTTGATGGCGCGAACGGCAGCAGAGACATCAACTGCGTGAAATGAAATCATCAAATTATAACATGTTCATTGACTGATATCAGATTTGGCTCTTTAGCAAATTAACATATATCCGAGCTGCTCCAGTGTTTTATCTATCTGCATGATAAAGAACCAAATCTAATGTTTCGGTTTACTTTGCATTAGGCGCATTTTACAACGTTTAGACAAATTATTACTGTGATATTATTATCCCTCATTCTGCTTAGCTCTCTCTAGCCTTAATTCTGGTTGGAGCTTCTTCTGCGTTGTGAGCAGAAGCTTAATTTGTCATGCTTTATCCAGCTAATGGCGGATCAGTTATATAGTACTGCAAGATGACGAAATGAAATATGACTAATGCGGGTCCAAGTGTAGCAGAAAGAACCAGTCCGGAATTGCGTGATCCAAAAGAAAGAAGTTTCACCAAACCACATGGGATTGTTGGTGAATCAAGAGATTTCTGGACACATTTTCCTGATAAATGGGAATGGGACATTGTGTGACAAGCGTAAGAAACTACTAAAAGATCACAATGCCCAATATATTCATATTGATGACAGGTTTGTATCTGTGGAAGATCTCAAAACAAAAGGCAGAGAGGAAGTGAATCGTATCGTAGACGGATTATTTCTGATTCCTAACCAGGACATTTCTGATTCTGAAAATGACATAATAAAAATCGCGAATGAGTGTAACAGACTGCGCATTCCGATCAATGTGAGTGAGCATCCCGACCTGTGTACATTTAGCCTTCCGTCCACTTATGTGGACGGTCCGTTTGAGTTAGCAGTCAGTACAAATGGAATGGGCTGCCGGCTTGGAAATCGGGTGAAACGTATTGCTGTGGCCGCTTTGCCATCGAACATGAGCGAGATCTGCTTAAATGTTGGGCGTTTGCGCAAGGATTTGGGGGATTCGGATAGCACTGATGACGATGATGATGCTGACCAGTCAATTGCACTGAACCAGCTTGTTACTAGCACAAAGGCTAGCAAACAGCAGAAGCTTAGATGGCTGTCACAAATGGTAGAGTACTATCCGTTGGCGCAGCTTGCCTCAATAACGGCAGAGGATCTTCTTGTTGATTTAAATACAACAATACCGGCGGCCCCTACGGTTTCAAAGAAGAAGACAGGTTCTCTTTCGCTTGTGGGTGCGGGCCCAGGAAGTGTAGGCCTTTTAACTACCGAGGCACTACAAGAGATCAACGCTGCAGACTACATATTGGCGGACAAGCTAGTTCCAGAAGAGGTTCTATCAGTTATTCCCCGCAATACGCCAGTCTTCATTGCGCGGAAATTTCCTGGAAATGCTGAGCGCGCCCAGGAAGAGCTACTTAACATTGGACTTGAACAATTACAAAAGGGACTGCATGTTGTGAGGCTCAAGCAGGGCGACCCGTATATTTATGGCCGCGGCGCCGAGGAATTCTTGTTCTTTAAGAAGCATGGATTTGTGCCCCACGTTGTAGCCGGCATCACTAGTGCATTTGCGGCACCGCTCCTGGCGAAGATTCCACCAACCCACCGGGGCTATGCAGACCAAATTCTGGTTTGCACAGGAACTGCCAGGGCAGGAAAGCTTTTTGATGCTCCTGAATGGGTGCCTACACGCACAACCATATTTCTAATGGCTCTACATCGCATAGATGAAGTTGCCCAGCATCTCATCAATCATGGTTGGGACCCGAAAGTGCCGGTAGCAGCAGTTGAGCGTGCATCTTGTCCCGACCAGCGGGTTGTGCGCTCGAATTTAACCCACATTGCTGAGGCTTTACAAGCTGTGGGTAGTCGACCACCAGGACTGCTTATCATTGGACGCGTATGTGAGGCCATTGAGCAAATAGACGAAGACCAAAAATGGCTTGAAGAAAGCCGATAGATTTATAGACTGACTGGCGAGTAGCAAATACAGCTGTAATTAAATGTATTGTTACTAATTTTGTTTCCTTCTTTTTTTTCTATTTATTTTCATAAATAAAATCAAAATGTAAAGCCAAGTTGTGTATTTGGCACACGATCTGACTTCTGTGATCTGACTTCTGCGATCTGACTTCTGTGATCGGATTTCTGTAATCTGACTTCTGTAATCTAACTTCTTACCTTATCAAGTTCACCAGTAACCAATGACTAAAGCGTTCGCGTTCGATATAGATGGAGTGCTTTTGCGTGGTGGCCGCGTCATTCCCGAGGCCAAGAGGGCAATTGGCCTGCTGAATCAAAAGCGCATTCCCTGGATTCTCCTAACGAACGGTGGCGGCACCTCCGAGAAAGCACGCGTGGCTGAAATGTCCGAGCGGCTGCAGGTGCCCATTTCGCAGGACCAGTTTCTACAGAGCCACACGCCATTCAAAGATTTTGTGGGCAACACGGACCGGGTTCTTATTGTAGGAGGTAAACAAGAGAGCTGTCGGGACATTGCGTTGGGTTACGGCTTCAAGGATGTAGTTGTGCCCTCAGACATTCTTGCTAAGGTGCCGAAGATTTATCCATTTCCGAGTTCAACCGCAAGCCTTGTTGGGCACCGGCGCATGGTTGACTTTGACGTTGCTAAGCCGTTTGATGCTGTGTTTGTTTTCCAGGACTCATATGACATGTCTGTGGATGCCCAGATTGTGATTGATCTACTTTTATCGGAAAACGGAGTGCTGGGTACACGAAAAGCCGAGGCCAAGTTCTCCTCGAAGCCCTCGATCCCTGTGCACTTCAGCAATGCTGACCTTGAGTGGGCGACAGATTATCAGCTGCCGCGATTCGGGCAGGGAGCATTTATCAACACCATAAAGGCATTGTACAAGGCAACCAGCGGACACGAGCTCACTCACACTGTAATTGGCAAGCCCACGGCTCTTACTTACAACTATGCAAACAAATTGCTGCAAGGTTGGGCTAAGCAGCAGGGAGACAAGGTTGATTCGGTATACATGGTTGGCGACAACCAAAACTCGGACATTAAAGGAGCAAACGAATTTGGCTGGGAGAGCGTGCTTGTTAGATCCGGCGTTTATAAAGACGGAGACCAGCTGTTCACAAAGCCGACCTATATTCGTGATAATGTTCTGGCTGCAGTCGAGACAGCGCTCGACGCGGCATGAACCTTGCCCTAGCCTAGCCTGCTGCAGTGAATCATTATTAGCACACCAACCAGGTAAATAATAGGGAAAGGAGCACCGATACGGTGGCTGCACAAGCCTCGTTTACGGGCAGGGACACGACAGCGGGTGGTGGTCTATTGATATAATTAAAATGCTGGTATAGGAATCTAAAACTGGTATCTAAGAAGTCATACCTTATTGGAGACAGTCTGTTGTTGTTGCAGACGCAGCGCATTACGCTCGTGGAGCTGTTGCTTGCAGCCTTGCAATCCCGCACACTTGTGCTGTTCCATGAGGCGGTGGCGGGAGCAGAAGTGTCCCTCGCAGTTTTGGCAGTCGCCGACGCCTCGTAGCGGTGCAGATGTGCAGGAGGCAAACGAACACCGCTTTCGTCGTTTGACGGGAGCCGTGCGGACTTCGAGCGTACGCCGCTCGGCTGTGAAAATGAGCGCCTCCTCTGTGGTTGGAAATGATGATATTGGTCGTGTGTCGTCGACCTTTTCGCCGTCAATCATTAACTCTTCAACCGCAATTGAACTATCTAGGTCACGGACCATCGCCTTTGTTTCCCCGACCGTTTGAGAGCGGCTGACCTCCAGCTCGAGCGGTGGCTCATCTGCCATATTGGCGCTGCCTCTGCGCACAGTCACTCTGATCAATTGCTTCGAGTCCTCCATTGTGCTCAAGTCTTGTAATGCACACAGTGTTGCGGTTGGTATTATAAGTGGCAACGTGGGTCTCTTGCACAGTAGTTAACCCTGGTGCTTACCCTACGCTTACGCATTACGGCTACCCTGGTCGGGGGCCAGTCTGGGTCCCAACATCATTTGCCGATTTTGCGCCTTCCTACGATCGGCAGAAGGCCGCCGAAGCAGCGGAATCGGTCGCATGTGACTTGCTTATACATACATACATATATACATACATACTCATACACGCACACACTTACACACACACACACACATTTCTTCCTGGGCAGGGGTGACCCCTTGCCTAGCTGACCAACTTGTACGATAACCTTCGAGATGGGATGCAACAGTTAGTAGTAACCTTTCTGACTACACACGCTGACTGCGTAACATGATTACATATGACTTACTACATATAGCCTATTACATAAAGAACTAGCCTAGCGTCATCAAGAGCCACACGCTTTCCAGCCGTGCGCGTTTCCCTTTCGAACTACACCCACCCCTACCACCACGATATCCACTACCCCTTTTAGGGGCGGTGGGGCACTTAAATAACCGGGCACACTGCGTGCGATCTGCCCTGTTTTTGCCTCCGCGCTCATAACGTAGGCAACTCGGGGCCGGCTCAAACATACTAGGTACTTTAATTTAGAATGGACACTGGTATAGAAACCCCGCTTCGACGCGGCTGTACGCCTCAACCAATTATTCTTGGCGGTGGCGGGGCGCCACTTTCTCAGGTCATGCCTCGAACGGTTCAGGGTAGTCACCGCTACAAACGGGTTGCATCTGAAACCTCGGCGCGTACCCCGAAACATAAACACACCCGGCTCCACTAGTCGGGTCCACTAGCCAGGTCCACTAGCCAGGTCCACTAGCCAGGTCCACTAGCCGGGTCCACCAGCCGGGTCCACTAGCCAGGTCCACCAGCTGCATGCGCCGCGTCAAGCAAGGGATGTCTTGTCTTCTGTTTTGAAATTGCAGTACCTTGCTTGTTATTTTGCTTCATAACACTTATTCTAAGTATTCTTAATCTCTATTAATTCAACATATTCTGTTACCTTTTTCTTTAGCACCACAGTTTGTTTGTTTTGTTTTTTTTCGCATAGTTTCATCTTTTTTCTTCATCTGTTTTCGTCTTCATCTTCGTCTTCATCTTCTTCACCTTTCATCTTCCGTATTCCATCTTCCATCTGCCACTTGTTTATATAACCCAATAATACTCTGATCTACCCCCGGCCATTATATCTGGCTTCCCTATTTGGGTGTCCCATAATTGGTGCTGTGCGCTTAAGTTGCCTACATCGGAAATTTACACGTCTTGGTACTACAAGTCTTGGTAGCACAAGTCTTGTTACTGGTCGGTACCGGCGATACCGGTGATGAGTGCAAATGAATATGAAGACATGATGGTAAAGTTTGAAAAAAGCGCACATTTCAGCAATATGCGTGATGAATTGTTGAATCAATTCATGCAGTCCGATGGGCCTGCTGCAGTTAATGCGAGCGTGGAAAAATTGATTGCCACGGATCTCGAGTCAAACCCACGTCTCCTGGATGCCTTCGTATCATCAAGTGTTGACGAGTCGATAAGCGAAAGCCGACTGACCACGATTTTCGAGCGCCGCGTTAAGTCTGAGGTCGAGGCCGGTATGACTGGTCGGCCATTTGACCAGTTTCTTGCACCCCGAGAAGAAGAGCTGGCTCGTAGAATCGCTGATGTGGTTAAGAAGGACCAGTCCGAGAATGTTTAGAGCTGTATTGTAGGTCTAGATCCTTTTACGTGACGTATTTGTTTCCTTTGTTAACGGCCCTTTAAAGCATTTAAAATATACATTGTCCAAGAAGCTTTTTGTTTTCTATCTAGTATCAAGTACATATCCATCACATATTCATGTATTTACATATTCATGTACAGCCCACCCATGTTCTGTTGTTAATGCAGGATTCATGCATATCACAGAACACGGCCGCATCCACGCTTTGCATAAGAATTAAGGGAAGCAATGTACCCTCTTTAATATTCCTCTGCCTCTGTACTTTCATAGCAAGATGCTTGCCTTAAAACTACCAACCTCCTCCACTAGTATTTCACTTCTAAATGCGGCTTGACTACATAAGCATATTTACTATCTTTCTTACCCACAAGTTAACTAACTAACTGCCGGACTCAGTGCTTTGCTTTCTATATTCCCAATGGCAGTAAAGTCTATACTTGTTGGCCTCCTAGGCACAGCAAATGCTTCGGTGATTCCATATTTAGGTATATTGAATGATATGCTTGATGGCAGTACTCAATTAAATGGTCCTGTGGAATCCCACCTCCCCTTCATCGACTCATCCAAGTTAGAGTCATTTATTACGGCCGAAGCGCTTGAAGCACACGCTGAGAAGCTCTTTGAAGCTGCTAACGCTAGTGTTGACTCGTATGGCCACCCTACGCGTGCAATTGGCAGCCCAGGACACAACGCCACGCTCGAATACATCTACGACACTCTCGAAGACCTTTCAGACTACTACGACATCACTACCCAGCCATTCGTAGCAATCGGCAATCGGCTGCACTCTTGGAGCCTCTCGAATTCCCGTGGAAATGTCGTGGAAAGCCGCCCTTTGCAGATGTGTCCCTCTGCAAATGTGAGTGACGCTCCCGTGCACTTTTTGCCTAATTTTGGTTGCCTTCCTTCCGACTATAAAGATGTGGAAGGGCAGATTCTTGTTGTCAAGCGCGGTGAGTGTTCATTTGGTGATAAGGCCGAGTACGCAGGGCTTTCTGGCGCTGTGGGCTTGCTGGTGTGGGATCCTACAGCCAAAAACAGCTCCGAGGTATTTCGCGGAGGCGATCTAGGCACCCCGCTTGGATCCCAGGTTGCAACGCTAGGAATCAGCGGTGACTCGGCTGCTATTTTGAAAGAAGGAGATAAGCTGAGCTTGTTTGTGGATTCTGAGGTGCTTACCATCGAAACTGTTAACGTTATTGCCGAGACAAAAGGCGGAGATCACGATAACGTTGCCTTTTTGGGCGCACATAGCGACTCGGTAGTTGTTGGTCCTGGAATTAACGATAATGGAAGTGGTTTGATCACGCTGCTGGAAGTGGCCAAGCAATTGACACATTTCAACGTTAAAAATGCTGTGCGCTTTGCTTGGTGGTCTGCTGAAGAGCTCGGTCTTAAGGGATCTCTATATTATACTGAGAATCTTCCCAAGAAAGATGCAGCTAAGATTCGACTATTCTTGGACTATGATATGCTGGCGTCGCCAAACTACATGTATGAAGTCTACGATAGTGACGACAGTGAGAATCCCAAAGGATCAGGAGCACTGAGGGATATGTATACATCATGGCTAACTGAAAATGGTCACAACTGGACGCTACAGCCATTTGATGGCCGCAGTGACTACGTTGGTTTTGTTGAAATTGGCATTCCAGCCAGCGGAATTGATGCCGGGGTCGAGGAGATTAAGACCACGAAACAGGTGCAACAGTTCGGTGGTACTGCAGGTGAACAATTTGACCAGTGCTACCATCTGGCCTGTGACGATCTTGATAATGTAAACTATGAAGCCTGGCTTGTCACCTCCAGGCTAGTAGCCCACTCTGCAGCGGTTTATGCTGCATCATTAGACACAATTCCCCAGCGTGACTATTCCTTTTATGAACAACGCAGTCCAGTACGTAGATGGACCGGCAAATCGTACATATGAGAGCTATGAACCATGCATTTCTAGGGTTTGTTGTTTGGCTGGTTGTTGTTGTCAGTAAGTTTAGTTAATTAATAATATACTGTTGTGTGCAGTAAACATGTGAACTTAGAATATTATCACCACTACCACCAATACTACTATACCTTGGATTGGTTTTTTTTATTTGGCATTGTAAAATAGTACTCTGCCTTCGTTGATGGCAGACCCATTCAATTTCACATCACTGCGTAAAGAGACCCCTACATACTTGGGTCTCAGTTCCCTTAAGGAAGCGCTGCCCTCGGCTGAAAAGGATGATCAGGACCAGTTTCCCTCTGTAATAGACGTATCTATGGAAGACCAGGTTATATCTGATGATGAAGAGCCTGAATCAAGTTATGCTCGTGAAGATAAAATGGAGGACGAAGTCGGTTCCCTCGAAACACACAGAGACTCTACTATTCATACTTCCAAATCTGGGAGTTCCCAGGAACCTAGTGAGCACGCCCCGGGGCCCACCACCGAGGAATCTTCTGATACAAATTCACCAGGGTCTGTTTATAAAGTACTCTCGCCAACCCAATTTGGCGCACATTGGGCTCTTGATTCACCAGCAAATACCCCGTCCAATAACAATAGCTATGGTTATGAAGTCCGAATGCCAATTCCCGTGCCATGGCACGAAAACCTGCCATATACATTAAGCACCTACTTGCAACTGCTTTTCAATTTTGGTGTGGGTCTTGTAGGTGTATATCTTGTTCTTGTTGCCAAAAGGGATGTTAGTGCTATTATTCGCGAACGGTCGGATGAAATTGCCCTGAAGGCTTCATGGTGCCACCAGCAGTACGTTGTGAACCGATGTAGCCCCGATCGTATGGTGCCACATCTTGCGGAGACTTGTTTAGACTTGGAACGCTGCATGGATCGTGATCCGGCAAATCTCCGTTGGCTTAGTGTGCATGCGTCACTTCTTTCAGAGGTCCTTAATGCTCTAATTGAGCCTCTTACTGTTCGCACGATGATATCTCTTGGGTTATTGGCCTTCGCAATTGGATTGGTGGTTTTCATGATTAACTATTTGTTTGGCTTCTTACGTGCGCGGACCTATTTCCCAGAAAAGTCGGACGTCAATCAAAGGCAGATGCATATTTCGGCACTGCCGCATCGTGCGTATGATGAGGGCAGTGACAAGTAATGAATTAATGTGTAAATTATTTATTAAGTGAACTAAGAAATCTTTGCAAAGCTTCCTGCCTTTTCAAAACTCTTTAGTGTCGGTTTTGGCTTTATTCTTCAACTGCTTCTTCAGCTCTAGCGGACTGGAAATGCAATAGTAGTACCATCGGATCTTTTGCTTCAGACTACCATGCCTATTGTTGTAGCGCTTCAGGAAATGGCGTTCATTGTCGGCCTTCATTACATGGCGACCCTCTCCAAGAGGCCAAACTCGGCCAGTTGACACGTCAAGTTGTATAGCTGGTCTGAACTTGTCAGTGCGCCAGTGCCAAATCTTCCAAAATACATATGATACAATGAAGACACCGATTCCTAGAAATGTCCCGAATGGGTCACGCCAAGTCCAATCGACTCCATACTTGCCCTGACATGATGAGTAGCCCATTCCCGCCAGCAAGAATCCGCCAATGCCGACGCAACATAATGGTAATACAGGAAAGAGCCATTGAGTCATAGGTAGATCTGACTTTGGGACTGCTTGGGCCTTGAGGGCCATGTGAAACCTAATAGAAATGACGCCAATCATCATCCATGTTAGCACTGCTGAAGCGGATGTGATATTCTGGAACCAGGAAAACACTACACCATTTCCCCAGATGGTAGATAAGAATGTAAGACCTGAAATTGCGAGTGTGAATAGTTCAGCAAAAAGAGGCACGCCGCCCTTCGTGGTCCATCCAAACACTGGTGGCAGCATGCGATCCTTGGCGAGAGCCATGAGCATTCGGGACGATGCGTAGTAACAACTATTAATTGAGGAGAGAATTGCAACTAGCAGAATTGCGTTGATGAGATGCTTGGCTTGATGAAAGCCAGCCATTTCGAAGATTATTGTGACCGGGCTCACTGCCACATCATTGGTGTTCATAGCATTCACTAAGCGGGGATCATTATAAGGGATGTTAAGCCCAATTACGAATACAACCATCAACATGAAAATGACAATGCGAGCCACGGTTCCGCGTGTTGCCTTTGGAATGGCCTTCCATGGTTTTTGAGTCTCTCCGCTGGTAAGAGCCACCAACTCAGTGCCTCCGAATGAGTAGAATGCATAACCCTCCGAAAACAGTCCACCAAAACCGCCAATAAATGCCCATCCGTGTTTAAAATTGTTCAATCCTGGACTGGGCGCCGACGCCGTGGGTACAGCACTCCAATTAAACAACAAACCAACAATGATGAAAACAACAATGAGGATTACTTTAACAAGCGCTGCCCAGTATTCCACTTCACCATATGCACGAACATTTACTAATTGCAAGGCAAATACAGGGAAAATAATGACAAAACACCATACCCATTGAGGAATATGGCGATGCGCATTATCTGCCCAAAACGAAATGACAAAATTAGCTGCAGCCACTTCGGACGGAATTGAAAACGCCCACTGTAAGTAATAATTGATCCCTAGTGCGAAGCCAAAGCTCTCATCAAGGAATCGCTTTCCGTAATGTTGAAATGCACCCGTAGCCGGAATGTAGCTGACCATCTCACTGAGACACATAACCACCGCAAGAACGAAAACTGCCGTAATCGCATAAATAACTAACGCGCCTCCAGGACCAGCGATGGCAACTGTCCCGCCGGTGGAGAAAAACACACCCGTACCAATTGTACCCCCAAGAGCCAAAAAGGTTATATGTCTAGGCTGAAGACTTTTAGACACATGTGTGTTTCCATTACCAAGGAACGACCGCAGCCAATTAGAATTGGGCTTTTGCGTGTCTGAGTCGCTTCCGACTTTCACAGAGTCCGATTCAGTCGAAACTTGTTCTGAAACGACAACTGTCTTGTCTTTTGCGCCATACTCTAACTGTTGCAGCTCGAGAGACTCTAACATGTTATTAAAAACTTAACGACCCTGTTTAAAGCCGCTGCAAAAGGCCGACCTTAATTTTGGTCGTTTCGACTAGGAGTGGTTATATGAGTTATCAGGTGCGATAAGCTAATATCACTTACGATGCAGCAAATCAGCCACAGCTTTTTGGGTCATGCACGGCGTGCATAGCATATGACAGCGGGTCTAGATAACAGGTGCAAGGATGTAAGACTTAACACCCAAATAATTAAGTTGTACTATTCGTTGAATTCGCGTCATTCTCTTCTGTCTTGTTTTTTGATAGTTATTATGTGTTCAGTATGTACATTAAGCCCTGCTGAGACGCAAGTCTACAACATCCCAGTCGATGCAGTCAAAAGCATTTTCCAAAAAGCGTCGCTTTCCTGCAACACCGTAATCATGCAAATAGACATGTTCCCATAGGTTCATACAAAGGGCCGGAGACGTCTCAAGGGCTCTGCTTGTAGACGCGAGGCTTGCATTTTCGGAAAGCTCTTCAGTTGCATGTGAGAAAGGTGTTCCCCAGCCGTATGTATTCAGAAGTCCAGTCTTATCACTACTTGTTGCCTGTACAAGCCATACAGCGCCGTTACCAAACATGGCATTGCCTCGGTTGATTAGAAGCTCACGGAACGCAGCCATTGACCCGAATGCAAGACGGTCAGTGATGGCTCGATATGACGGATAGCTTGGCCCGTGCATGCTGGAGATATCAATGGCCTCACCATTGACTGCATCAGGGTGTTTAGGCATGTTGAGCACTTTGTTTGAGATGTCGACATGACGTTCGTCTTCGACGGAACTTGAGAAGGTAGCATTCGGATTTACTGAGCCGTCTTTCCGCATGCTTCGGAAGAAAAACTCATTAGTATACGCCTGGCTTGCAAGGGCCGCCAGCGGCCTCAGATGCGGATCTGCCGAGCGCAGTGCTACCTTCATGAGATCAAACACAGTTTCGTACTTGCCTAGATGATCGTGGGCTTCGATGAAACCGTTAATCTCAGATAGAAGGTGCTTCTGATACTGGAACCACGCAATATCCAGACCTTCGGCGGAGAAAAGGCCAGGCAACCCAGCACCTTCTTCAAGCCCAATTTTGGGAACATAGTGTAAAGACCTGGCCACTGACATTGGCAAACGCACGCCACCAATGTGTGACGCTACCCGCGTTGAGGCTACGCAACGCAACATCTATACTACAATGCTTAAATGGCCCTTCGGGTGTCAGTAGCGTTAGTACTGAAGCCCAGAGTTTTTCAAAAAAAAGCGTGTCACGTGCTAATGCCCCAGATACTAGCAGTACCTTGTGGCACTGTCTAGATATGCCGAGGGTTAAGGGTAGGCGTAGATGTAGCGCGCGACGTTGGAGGTCGTCGTCCAACGCGTCGCAATGGCTGACCGGTATGAAGCACTAGAAGCATATATTCACACATGCATTGAAGCTGCGCTCAATGACACACGTCCCGAGGCGTATGAGGAGCTTATGCCAGTACTTGAGACGAGCGGAAGTAGACTCAAAAAGTACTTTGTACGGGTGCTCATAGAACAATTTGATCGGGCTGTGGCTTCCGAATCTCGGGCGCATAATTTACCTCAGAAATTAGCTGAAATAGATGCTGCAGAAGAGCGAGCGCGTGTGCGGCAAAGGAAATGGTTTGACAGCCCTAGCATGGTACGACAAGACGAACATCCCGTTATACTTCCACGGCTTACCACGCGTGAGCTTGTAGATTGCCAACTCCGTGATGCAAGACAGAAATGGTTGGTAGATTTGCATAAGCGACTTAGTGAAGCACAACGTGCGAGTGCAGAATCTCGCTCCCGAATTGAGCAGCAGTCAGCCACAGTGAACGAACGAATGGCCCGAATCCAGCAGCGACTGACAGAGTTGCAGAAAGCTCGGGATGCTCTGAGCCTCAATAAGGGTTCAAGCGAATAACATATTGATTGTGGATTGCTTTATTTAGATTATTTATTACTCAAGAGGACCCTTGACGATATTGGTTAATAGGGATTCTGATATTTCTTTGCTGGAAGTTTATTTATTCATTTGTTACATGTCAAGAATTAATCTTTCTTTCTTGTAAAAAAAGCCAAATGATGTTATCATAGAAGGTGAATTCAAATGTGCCCGTTGATTCAATAAACCAAAAAAAAAAATGTTCATATGTGGTGTCTCCGTAGTTTTGAAAGAAAGAAACTAGAAAAGATGTTATGGACACTCTGCTTCTCCTAGCTTTCTTTTTTTTTGTTCATTTGTTTTCTCTTTCAGAAAAAGGTTTGAGAACAAAGCATAAATGTCAATTCAGCATAGTAAAGCTGCAAAGTACAAAAAGGTTTAGAATATCAGGCACAGACACGCTTCTAAAGGCACAAAAAACCCCCCGTCTTGAATGGTTGGCACATAGCCGTGTTGTCATACAACGAACTGACTTGTAAACTAGATTAAGACTCAATGGTCGATAGATATAGGTATACCAAAGTTGAGAAAAATGGGAGGTTAGTGGCGCCCTGAAGATCGCAGACTTCGCACACGGCTAAGCAGGGAAGTCTTAGGTTGGCTCTCTTCTCGTTCTTCTAGGGTGGATGCATAATCGCGGTCTGGATCAGACGCTTGGCGTTGAACGAACTGCGGTGAGGGCTTGCGTGCGCCCGAGCCACCTCGGCGTAGCAGAGACTTAGATCGTCCAAAAGATACCGAACGTTCGCGGCCAGCCTGTTCTATGGCGTCCCGTGAGGCTGGTGCACCGTCAAGGAATGTCGTAGACCCCAGGCCGAAGGTACGCTGGCCATGTACAGGCTGCGCGCGATCGTGAGGATCAAATGAGCTCTGGGCGACCTCCGGAGGCTGATCATGTTGACGGCCATATACCTCTTCTTCCTTGCGGTAGGCAGTGATGTTCGGATTCTCAATAGCTAGCGAGTTATTTGGTCCGTCAGCAGGGAATGCAGCAATGGGAATGGCTCTTTTCGCGGATGACTTATTGCGATGCGGTGTGCACGCATCAAACGGACCATCATGATGGAATGTTCCTGGGCCATAAAAGCCAGTAACATCCATCTTGTCGATCACATCCAGCGACTCATTGGGCTTATTCGAGTGTGGCTTGCGTGACGAAGATGAGCGGTGCGAGCTACGGTATGAACTGCGGCCTGCCGACTCTGACTTGGACCGCTGGCGGGACTGCTGGGGCTCACTGCTACTTGCTCGCTCGCGATCGGAGCGGTGACGATCTCCATGAGTGCGCTCAGGACGCTCACCACGTGCCTCGCGCTCTCGGCGCCTTGAGCGCTGACGCTCTCGCTCCCTCTCACGCGCCATGCGAATACCTCGCTCATAGCCCTCGCGGTAGCTTTCATCTACGGACAGCCGGGACTTCTCATCAGTAATGTTCGGATCAGAGTGGCGACGCATCTCAGACTCGTAATACGGCGGAGGTTCAAGCATCCCTGAACCACCTGCTGAATCTACCAAGAAATTTGGGCCTGAAGCTGGGGCTGGAGGAGGAGGAGGAGGCCCCGGCTGCTCACTTAGATCTACGCGGAATGGGTTGGAGTAGGTCGGCGCCGGAACCCGATTCACGACACGCGCGGGGGGTGGCTGCGGTCCTGTAGTCATTGTAGAGACTGGCTCAGGCTGTGGCGACGCAGTCTCGAACGGCGACTCCGACCGTTGCAGCATCGACAGCCGGAACGGATTGGTTTCGTAACTCATGATTTTATTTACGTGTAGCGTGAAGTACTACAAGACGCGACGCAAGCTAATGAATGTGCAGCTCACAAGTAAAAGGCAGAAACGCGTCTCTGGGCCCCGCAAAATACTGAACGGCCTGCCACTTATGCAAGATGTGGAAGCAAAGCTAGATTTCCCTGAATAGGTTTGCTACGTCGGGGGGAGTTAAGATGATGAATTCAGTGGCAGTCACCCGGGGTTAGCGTTTGCTGGCTGGCTGTGTCGCTAAGCAACGGCCCGTTGAGGCTGTCCTATGACTCAGCACAGTGCGCGCCCTGGCGCTTGAGCATGCATGCTTTTTTGGGACCCATTTAGGAGCCCCTTGATTACGAGGATGAGGGTCGGTGAAGAGCTCCGACATAACGCGTAGGAATCTAATTTAAGCATTTTTTGTTTACCCGATCTAGCGAGCGAGACCTGAGCTTAACTTCCTTCGCAGCAATCTCGCTCAGGCCGCATTCGATTGTGTTCCTTGCTCTGTGTTCATAGAGGCATTTATTGGGGCCTTTTTTTGAATATAGAACGTAGCTAAGCGTTACGCTAGCAGAGCTAATTATATACTGCAGGTGGCGCGAACGCTGATTGTGTTGGTTTTGTTACTGCTTCAGCCTGTGCGTTGCTACTTCGTTTAAATCCCGGTTATGACGATCAGCAACTATATTCCTTTTGCCACGATATGGGCCCTAACGGCGGCAGTTGTCTTCCGGTTTTCCCTGCAAACCTACCGGGACGCTTTAGTTGTGCGCATGGTGGGCACGCTACTAATTGCATCCTCATGTACAGTGTTTCAACTCATACTTTGCGAGGTGCTGCAAACCGGAGATCCCAAAGTGCGTGCGCAGCTCTGGCAACTCACGACTGCAGCTTTGCTGGTGCTCCTGGGCTTTGTTGCACCAGCTGTACAGATCTGGCGCTCAATCGCTGTAAAGCACCCAAGATTACGAGGAGTCTCGGTTTTAATATTTATTGCTTACTTGTTGCTGTTCCAAATCGCTGGCAAACAACTTCCCTTGGAACGGTACCACTCGCCGGGTGAAACGGCTAAACAAGGCGACTACTGGTATGCGGTACGGCAGGATGCTCTAGCTTGTATTAGCTTTATTGGTATCACAACAATGGCTCTTTTGTGTGGCATCTCCTCGGTAAGTGCCCCATATACTGCATTTTTTTCTGATCGAACTCAAGTGTCAGAGGTAGACCATTCTCGCTTACAGGAAAGTATCCGTAGTATTGATGACATGATTGAAGCTAAATCGCTTCAAATCAGTCGCTTGCGGCTCGAAATAGTGCGTAAAAATGGCCTTTCTGCCAGTAGCACAAGCTTGAGCCTCATGAGTCGCATTGTTGGTATGGTGAAACCTGGTGACGATACGCAGTCACAGCTTCGAAGTTTGATGGTTGAGCATGGAGCTTTAGAAAAGCTTCGTGCAGAGGTTACGAGTGATTTATTATCAGTTGAGCAGCGGCTTACCCAGCAAGAGCATTCTAAAACACCCTTCGGTAAGATTCAAAAGGTTATCTATACCATCTTTGCCGTATATTGTGTCTATCGTGTCTTGAACACTTATCTTCGTATGGGTTGGTGGCTATGGTCTGTTCAGCCTGAGGAGAGTGCTAGTGGAGGACCCCGCGACGCGCTTGTCCTTCTTATCTCGACCTGGATCAATCACATATTGCCTGACATTGATGTCTTGAGCTTGTCACGTATTATAGGCGTATTCATGAGCGGTGCAGTTCTTGCTGCTGCATTAAATGGTGTACTCCGCACTATCCAGAAGCTAATGCGGGCGTTGCGCCGTTCTGCCGTATCTATTCCTTTGGACCTTCTTGTCGTGGCTCAAGTGGTTGGTGTATATGTGTTGAGCATAACCACAACGCTGCGTCTTAATTTGCCCAAGTCCATGTCAGGGCCCATCGTGGCCGCCATGGCATCCCCATTGAAAGTGTCGTCCGTTCAATTATGGAACGATACCGTACTAAGTATTACTTGCACTGTTTTGCTAGCTGCTATTCTGTTGGCAAATCGACTGAACCAGGATACAATTTATGACGAAGAAATGGGCGTGGGCGGGCTAGAAAAATACGAATGATTTTCTTTTTCTTTCGTTTAGCATCTCCATATTCTTGTACATATACAACCTCTTTGTTGTTGCATTGCGGACAATCCCTTCCCCCCCCCCCCCGACCTGGAACTGGTTCTTGTTAAAGTGAATTACTATTGTTTAACACTTAGCTTGATGCTTCAGGTTGACGTTTCAGGTTGACGTTTCAGGTTTACGTTTCAGGTTTACGTTTCAGGTTTACGTTTCAGGCTGGTTCCGCATATATACACTTAAATTATTATAAAATTATTATAACCATAAGAACTGCACGTCACGAACTATGTCTACGCATGCAGCTGGGTGGTGTCGTAACGTGATACTGTCACCGTCACTAATCGAGGTGGTCCTGCTTGGTCACCTGTGAGCAGCAGCGCTAACGCACGACAGCTCACTGCTAGATACGTGTCATGCCGACTTCAGCTGCGCGTTTAGGCCTTCTGAAGCTGCTCATCCTCACGATGATCGCGGCTGCTGCCGTGGCCATGCGGCTGTACTCCGTGATCCGTTTCGAGAGTATCATTCATGAGTTCGACCCCTGGTTCAACTACAGAGCCACGCGATATCTCAGCGAAAATGGCTTCTATCGCTTCCTGAACTGGTTCGATGATCGCACCTGGTATCCGCTTGGTCGTGTTACTGGCGGTACACTCTACCCAGGACTTATGGTCTCGTCGAATGTGATCCACAACATCTTAAAGTTCATCGGTGTGCCTATTGATATCCGCAACGTTTGCGTTATGTTTGCCCCGGCTTTTTCCGGCCTTACTGCTTATGCTGCGTACCTTTTGACTTCGGAGATGAAAGATCAAACCGCCGGCTTGTTGGCGGCATTGTTCATGGGAATGGCTCCGGGTTACATTTCTAGATCTGTAGCTGGATCCTACGACAATGAGGCCATTGCCATCACACTTTTGATGGCCACGTTTTACTTGTGGATCAAGGCCCTGAAGCTTGGCTCGGTATGGTATTCTGCACTCTGTGCCATGTCGTACTTCTACATGGTCAGTGCCTGGGGTGGATATGTGTTTATCACAAACATCATTCCTCTGCATATTTTCGTGCTTCTCCTCATGGGCCGCTACCATGCGCGTATGTATACGGCATACTGCTCTTGGTATGCGCTTGGTACGCTTGGCAGCATGCAGATTCCGTTTGTTGGTACACTGCCCATCAAGGGAAGCGAACACATGGCAGCCCTTGGAGTGTTTGGCCTGCTGCAGCTTGTTGCGTTTGCTAGCTATCTGAAGTCAAAGGTCACCGAGAAGCAGTTTCAGGTCGCCGTACTTGGCGCTATTGGCTCTATTGTGGCTCTGGCAGCTGCAGCCTTGGTCGGCCTTACGTTCGCTGGCGTTGTGTCACCATGGACGGGACGCTTTTATTCGTTGTGGGATACGGAGTATGCAAAGATCCACATTCCCATCATTGCGTCTGTGTCTGAACACCAGCCGACGCCATGGCCGCATTTCTTCTTCGATACGGGATTTCTTATCTGGCTCTTCCCCGTCGGTGTCTTCCTTGCTATTCAAGAGTTGCGAGATGAGCATGTCTTTTTGGTTGTCTACTCCGTGCTGGCATCTTATTTCTCAGGTGTTATGATTCGCTTGATTCTAACGCTTACCCCAATCATCTGTGTATGCTCGGCGCTTGCGTTTTCAGCCATCCTGGATGTTTATAACACCGTGGGACCGGCTAGTACAAGCTCTGCGGTGAACTCTGCAACGAGCTTCTTCGACGGCCTTAAGGTAAAGAGAGTAGCTGGCTACCTTGGCCGTCTTGCCGTGATCGCGTCCTTTGCGGGTTACCTGATCCTGTTCGTCAAGCATAGCGACCACGTCACTGAGACTTCGTACTCCTCGCCTTCGGTGGTGATGGCCTCAACCCTGTCTGACGGGTCGCAATACATCATTGACGACTTCCGGGAAGCCTACTATTGGCTGCGAATGAACACGCCTGAGGATGCCAAGGTTATGTCTTGGTGGGATTATGGGTATCAGATCGGTGGAATGGCCGATCGTACCACCTTGGTGGACAATAACACTTGGAACAATACGCATATTGCCACTGTTGGTAAAGCCATGTCGCTTGGTGAGGATGCAGCATATCCCATTCTACGTCAGCACGATGTTGACTACATCTTGGTTGTCTTTGGTGGTGGCCTGGGCTTTTCTGGTGATGATATCAATAAGTTTTTGTGGATGGTCCGCATTGCTGAAGGTGTTTGGCCGGAGGCAGTCCAAGAGATCAACTACTTTAACCAAGGCTACTACGGCGTCGGTCGTGGTGCCACCGAGACAATGCGTAACTCGATGATGTACAAGATGTCCTATTACAACTTCGAAGGCGTGGACCGCGTTCGTGGAGTACCGTTCACAAAGGCCGACCAGCCGACGCTCGATGTTGTGGAAGAGGCTTTCACTTCACAGAACTGGCTAGTACGTATCTACAAGGTTAAGGACCTGGATGAGTTTGGACGCGACGCCCACGCGGTTGCCGCATTTGACAAAAAATAAACAAATCAAACTATTGCAGAGATCTCCCTTAAATAAATAAAGAAAAATAAAACGATACGAAGATTAGTACATAAACTTCAATTTTCTTTTTTTAGATTCGAGTAATCGCGTTGAGCTGTTTGATGCTGAAGAGTCTTCCTCTATCAACGATCATCTGGAAACAAAGGCTTAATCGCGGCGGCACAATCTATTATTGGTTGGTCACGTCACGAACATCGATGGCCAGGGTCTTACGCGAAACCCTGTACCCTACCCTTGATGACCCGAAACTGGAATCTCCCATTTAATGAGCGCCGCGTCATCTTCATCAACAGTTATCTTTTCCATCACCATGTCGAGCCAAGCATACCAGTCGCGTGATCAGGCTGTGATTGAGGCTAGAAATTTCGTATATGGAAACAGCTATGGTACACTCTCGACAGTGAATCATGGAGCGCATGAGTTTTCGGGATTTCCGGCCGGTCAGATTGAATACTACGCAGATGTAGCAGCGAGTGATGCATCGCTGCTCATGATTAAAGTAGATATGTCCAGTGCATTCCGTAACATCACGCTGGGAAGTCCCGCTTCATTATCTATCCGTACGGGAGACGCGCCGAATGCTATGTCGCCTCTACATATGGCAGCGAACCATCGCATTATTATCTATGGCGAGTTCGAGGAAGCCACGCCTACGCAAAGTGAGAAGGACAAGTTCTTCCAATTGCACCCAGACGCGCGCGATTGGGAACCGGGACATCCTGGTTTTCATCATACTGAATGGGTTAAGTTTGTGATAGTCGGACTGTATTACATTGGCGGTTTCGGAGGTGAGCACTATATCGGAAAGCTTCCGGTTGATAAATATAAAACAGTCCATGTTTTTGATGATATCACTGAAACCTACGATGAGAAATCGCCCTTACTTGGTGCTAGTGAGCGTCGTCCGTATTGGTTTGTGCGTCTGTTCAGGTGGATGCTTTCTTAATTGACGAAGTTATGACTTAAATGATTTAGTTTATGATTCAATGGTATAAGATTTACAGAACAACTCTTTGCTTAACTATGTAATTGCAATGAATTGTGGCACCATTGTGGTTTCTAGTCTCGTGGCCATAGTACCTAAGTTGACTGGGATTTTTCCGGTTGAACATCGTTCTTTTAGACCTATATAAATACACCGTAGGGGTTCACGGCAGAGTCTTTTTTTTTTCCTAAATTGCTTCTACCATCAGATATGATTAACTGTTAATGAAAATGCCTTGTTGGTTTGTTTAACTGTTTGTTTGAAATTATTGCAGAATGAGCCGTGCAATATAAGCCAAAGATATTCCATTCCAGGACCGGCCGCTCAAGTGCTTTTCTTTATTCTCAAGCTGAGCTAAAACGGCTTGGGCGACGGCAATACCCGTTCAATCTAACAAATAAAACTAAAAACCAAACCTAAAGTTTAATCTTCAAAAAGTAAGAAATTCGCTATAAAAGGTATGAAAAGAAAGTGGGTATGTGCTTAGTTGTAAATGACGTATTGGGCCTTGCCCGACATGACGGTGACAGTGCACCCGTCGTCGCCACCGTTGAACTTGCCGTTCTCGTAGACACACTGTCCCTGGACATCCGAACCCGGGGTGCCGACGATCTTCACGTTGAAGTTCGCAGGCGAGCGGTTGTTCGGGTTAGGAATAAGAGCGAGCCACGATTTGCCACCAGTCATACCAGCACCGAACTCCACGGGAGCCCAGTTACCGACACCAGAATCAGAGGAGCCCCAGACGCAGCCATCCTCAACAGAGACACCAGCGTTGTTCACGTAGTACTGGGCCGAGGTGAGGCCATTTCTCCAGCGGTAGTAGCTGTCCTCGTGAACAACCGTGAGGGGAACCTCCTGACCAGCCTGAGCCAGCGTGGGGATGTCCATGTTCTCGGTACCGGGGTAGTCGGTGCGGCAGACAGCAACATCCTGGCCGATGGTGTTCTTCACAACAGCGGAATCAACGCCCCACTCACACAGGGTATCAACGTCCTTGTTGGTACGGTAAAGCTTACCACCAGAGCAGTAAAGACCGCCAACACTGACGCCATCCGACGGCTGCTGGCTGGGCCACTGCGTCTTAGACATGCCGGGCTGGCAAGCATAGGAGCAGTAAGCACCCTCCTCGCACGAGTTGCCGGTCGAAGAGTCGTCACCGTTAACGAACTGGATACCGCTCCAGCCACCGAATCCGAGGTAATCAAGCGAAATAACACCGTTACCATCGGGGAAAGTGGAGCAATCGATAGTGCCGTCCTGGAACGGCTGAGGCGAGTCGCCGAAGTTGAGCGAACCAGAGTTCGAGCCCGAGGAGCTGCTCGACGACGAAGCCGGAGCAGACGAACTCGAAGACGTCTGCTGCTGTTGCTGAGTCGAGGAGGCGGGCGTCGAAGACGTCTGCTGCTGGGCCGTGGACGACGAAGTCGAAGCGGGGATCTCCGAGCTAGTCGTCAAGTCGGCGCTGGTAGACTGGGGAGCAGCAGCACTGGAGCTCGAGGGAGCCGCAGGAGCTGTTGTAGTCTGGCTCTCAGTCACCTGAGGAGCCGCAGCGTTGGCATCAGCAGTGGACGAAGCGACGATCGAGCTGGTTTGAACGGGGTTGCCGTTCTGGTCAACAAGAACCGTCTGGTAGACGAACTGCGTAACCATAGCACGGTCGTGCAAGTGGTGACGGTGCTCCTCAGCAAAAACCTGAGGAACGGCAAGAAGGGCCATAGCGGCAAGCGTTTTCGTAAAGGACTGCATGTTCAAGTTGGTTAAACTGCTCACGAAAGCAAAAAAAAAATCAAAGGAGTGACAAAAGTTCTGAAAGTGTTAGTATTTCTGCACAAAGTGAAGGGGTCTTCAAAGAAGTGCTCTGCCAAGCGAGATTTACGACTGGAGAATTCAAACCGGAAATTTGATAGAAACACCAGCAATTAGCTTAGCTCAAAATCCGTCACGAACTTACTTTGCGCGTCAACTGCTGCGTCGCGTTTCAAGAAGGACGATGTGGAAGATCACTAAGAGAACTGTGGTGGTGATTCCGAACCCTGGCACGCACACGCACGCGTCGCACCCTCGAACCAGTGTGACCCGGGTAAGGTGGATAAACAAGAGTGACTAATCAGGAATTAGCAATCTCTAGCAAATCCACCCGACATACCGCTAAGGTTGGAATGTACACTGTTTTGGGTACGGCACCTGGAGCACTATCGTTGCCGTGGCTGGGCGAGACTTAGATATGGCCTTAAACACTGTTTTTGGACTCTCTGCTAGAGCTAAGGAACTAAAAATCCATAACAAAAGCGTTGAGGTTTCAACAAGTATCCTCTAAATATTCGTTGCCGCCTGCGGGTTTCATGTATCTCAATTGTACTCCCATATTTGGGATTCTCCTGTGTTTATCGCTGCTTGAGTCAGTAAACTTCCAGAATTGGAAGCGGAATTGATACTTACTGGTAAGGAAAGTGAGCTTTGGGAATCAAGCTGTGCTTCGTGCTAGTTTGGAGACCAATATAGGTTCAACAAGCTTATCGATATAAGTTGGGTGGTAAAGAGGGAAAATTGCTGGGGGTTATGCTTTCATAAGTAAACAGACCGTCGAGCGAGGCGCTGAGTGAAGACTTTTCCTCTTTTGCTTACATACCTATATACCCTTACCTGTATGCATTAAATTTGATGCACATAAGGGTAGACGCAATCGTTTGTGCATCGAGCACTCTGACACAGCAGTCAGATAGAGATAGGGTTTGCGAAATTGAAGCTTTAGCTGTAAACATGGTCCAAAACGAGCCCAGAGTCGCAGGATAATTACCTGCGATGAAAAACAGGTCACTAATCGCTACTAATTACTGAATGTTGTGGCTTAGCCGGCGATGACGATATTGCCCGATCTTTCAAGCAACTACGTATTCAGTATCTATTGTAAATGTTACGGCACCTCTTTTCATTTTTCCCGTGGGTGTTCATCCCCTTGTGGCGTCCGGCTCGGATCTGGTATAGTACGTTCTGCCACCCCAATTTTGAGCATTATGGTGGGCGGCGTTTTCAAGGGCCAGGGTTGAAACCATTTGTGGGCGGAATTATGCACAGAATGGCCACCCTTACACAGCACAGTCTTATTCTATGTCAGCCCTTTGCAACGTCTTTTATGTAATGTACATAAAAGCACAAGCGTATGCCAGATCTAATCTGGAGGCGAGTAGCTGTGGCGAGTAGCGAAATGCGATCTAATTATAACCCTTGGGAAGAGGTGATAATGATGTCCACAGATTTTTAGACCCTTGAACGAAATTCAAATATATTTACGAGTTGTATAATAAATAATCTTGATAAAAATTAGAAAAACTTTACGCTGTTGATAGTGTTGCCACCCGCAGGTCTAACCCTTTTTTTTTGTAACGTCCAAAATGCATTATGCAATGTCTCCGGCATCGCTCATCTGCACACCAATCGGTACTGTAGCGTATAGAACGCATTGTTTCGTTTTTTCGTTTTTTTATTCTTTCTTTCTGTTTGATCTAGTTTCTCATAGGTTATTATTATAGTTTGCCACCACAAAGCCCCTTTCCAACCTGGGGCCACGCCCTAGGCCCTATATGACTCATTGCACACGATGCGACTCGGCGGTTGAGAATCATCACTTTGTTTGCTGCTCCACAACAAATCGTGAAGAATTGCAAAAATGGCTGAACCACAGGTTGAAAAGACGATCGAGCCCGGTGCCGAGGTGAGCATTGCCTCTAAGAACCAGAAGAAGGCCCTGAAGGCTCTTAAGGCTACGGGTATCAAGAAGGTTGATGGTATCTTCCGTGTGGTTCTGCGTAAGCGTCAAGGCCCTACGTTTGTGATCGAGAAGCCTGACGTCTACCGCACGCCGAACGGATCTTACATTGTGTTCGGTGAGGCACAGGTTCAGCAACAGGACATGGCTCAGCAGCTTGCCTCTCTTACTGGCCAGGAGGGTGCTGCTGCCGGTGCTGGTGGTGAGACTGACAAGTCTCCCGAGTCTATCCAGGCCGATCTTGCTGCTAATGCTGAGAAGTTGAAGATTAACGACGCTGAGGAGATTCCTGACGATCAGGTTGATGTTGGTGACCTTGATGAGGAGAAGATCCAGATGGTCGTTGACCAGGCCAACGTTTCGAAGGCCAAGGCTGTTCATGCCCTGAAGCAAAACAATGGGGATCTTGTAAACGCTCTTATGCAGCTGACATCCTAAGTTGATTAAAGAAAAGAAAAAAGTTAGCTCTAATCATCTGCGTTATGTTTCCGCGCGTTTATTATTAGTATTGTAAGGACATTGTGAGTGGTTCTCTCTATATGAAGAGGCCCAACGAGTAAAGTCAGGAAAACCAATCTCTATTTGAGTAAAGCAAGAGTTGTCAATCTTATACTTGCTAGGTATTTCCGGATCTATTAGACATCGACTTTTCCGCAATTCAGCTCTTGATAGCATCATCCCCTGTAGTTTTATAATATCGTACATTATATTGTTGTATCATAGTATATACTATCAGGGTGTAACATCATAGTGTAATATCGCAGGGTAATATTGCAGGGAAATATCATAGTGTAGTATAACTTACATTGAGTTTAGTGTGGAGCACTAGCCTTGATACTCAATCTAATTCGAGCTCTATATTTTGAACCCGTGTAAATCTAAGTTGTTAGTGTCTGTTGACCATAGTCTACGTGCAGTACAGTATTGGATACCATTGAGCTCTCACTCTGGTCCAAACAAACGTCTTTTATGTTCAGCGACGACCAACTAGAAAGCTCCTTGCATGTGTCACCTGCTACGCTGAGCACATGGTCCACCACCCACACACCCGCCTTCTCTAAATTGTAACGCCTTAGTGTTTGGTGGGGAAACATTGGTCGTATCGCGTACGAATAAGCGTCACATGGCGGGAGAGATTAAATAGCACTATTATGAGTGCCGGAGAGTGTCAGCCAACCAACTTGAGTGCTTTCTGAATACAAAATGCGTTCGTCCATGATCCTCCGCCGTGCGTCCACGGGCACAAACAACCGCGCGCTTCCTACTGAAGTGTATCCGCTCATTATTTGCATGGCTGGTGTAACTGTTGCTGCTGGTTACCGTCTCTACGCGAACTACATGCAAGAGGATGTACGCAGTGGCCACCAGAACCAAGAGACGTCGCGTCTGCCAGAGAGCCACCACTAATTATCGTCGCCATTTCTTAGGTGATTGACATCTCACCTTCCCCGTCTTTACATTTATTCTTTTGTGCTAAGTTATATAGTGCCTTCCTTCCCTCCTACCTACCTACCTACATTTCCTTGCAGGGGATTCCTCCCAAGCAAGTGAAAAAGAATAAACACACATCCAAGCAACAAATTCAAACACGTAACCCGTCTAAATACGTTGAAAGGCTGGTTATTGTGGTGCTGGGTCGGAATCCTAAATGTATCATCTAGTCAAGGGGATATATACGAACCTCACAAGACAAGAGGAGTATAGTGTATTGATATTGGGGCTGGATAACGCTGGCAAGACTACGCTGTTGGAGCAGCTGAAGCACAGGTATTCGTTGAAGTCGCGGCGCGATGCAAGGGGAAAGGATCCAGGCACAGCAAATCTTGCCAATACACGAATCCTGCCTACTGTGGGGCAGAATGTCGGGAAGATCGAGTATAATAAGGCGTTATTAAAGATCTGGGACCTCGGCGGTCAAGAAAGCCTGCGCACTATGTGGGAGAAATACTTCTACGAGGCGCATGCCGTGGTTTTTGTAGTTGATTCGACAGACCGGGCCCGAATTGAGGAGTGCCGCGATCAACTCGAGCGTGTCATCAGTAACGACGTCATGGTCGGTACGCCCGTGCTCATGTTGGCAAACAAGCAGGACCGTGACGATTGCATGGAGGTTGAGGATATTAAAGAGATATTCAACAAAATCGCCGAAAAAATGAGTGCACGCGATAGCCGTGTGCTTCCAATTTGTGCCCTCGATGGCACAGGCGTTGAGGAGGCTACGGAATGGCTTGTGAGCAGACTATTGCGCAACAAGCAGCTGCGGCCGCCTAACTTGGTATGATTTTTTTTTTTCGTACATCAATCTATTTATTACAGTAATCTGTTTTACAGGCTTCTTGGTCAATTCTTTTCTTGTCTGCTCTGTTCACTTCGTAGTAAATTGGAAGTTGGATGCTAGTGGTATCTAGCTAGTCATCACTCAGGATGAACTCGGAATTAAAGACAGCTATTTGTTAAATCACTAGGAGCCGTGTTTGTTGGCCGACTAATTGGAGACTAGTTGGTTGCTTAATTAGTTCTTTACTTTCTGTTTGTTACGTACGAGTTTACTAGCTTCTCATGAACCACTCAGAAAAGTTCGGAGAGCTTTGGTAATGTTTTTTTTTTCTCCGAACTAGCTTGCTCGCAAGCAATGTTTACTATTGATGATATGGGCGTTTGCTTTGTATTAATGGCCTTTTGATGCTTTCTTTTTTTCTTTTTATTCCTTTATCTTCTGTTGGTTTGCGCAGCCAGCAGCAGCAGCATTGCACACAGATAAAACGTGCACGCTCCTAACCCTGGATCGACTATTAGACACTGCCACTGTATCTGCTAGACTTCGTTTGTTTTGTGCACATCCAAGAGAAAATTATGGGTGCCGGACATAACCCTGCGCAGGGACACCACGGAAGTGCTTCTCGTTCGCGTGTGAACTTGTGGTCACGTCTGTTGGCGCTTGCGCCCATTCTCTGGCTTTTCAATGTTGTTGTTCTGTATATGATAGCACGCTCATTTTACCAGCAAGGTGCACCTAAACCCCCGTTACCGGCAAAACGCAATGTCATTTTTATGGTCAGTGATGGCATGGGTCCTGCTTCTCTTGCCATGGCCCGCAATTTCTATCAATACACGCACAACACGGGCCTTGACACACTTGCGCTTGACGATGCGTTCATAGGAAACTCGCGCACGCAATCGAGCAGCAGTTTCATTACTGACAGTGCGGCTGGGGCAACGGCTTTCTCTTGTGGCTTGAAAACATATAATGGTGCAATTGGAGTTGATTCGGACGCTCGTCCTTGTGCAACAATTCTGGAGGCTGCGAAACTGGGAGGCTATCGTACTGGGCTTGTTGTAACTACACGAATCACGGATGCCACACCAGCGTGTTTTGCGTCGCATGCGCATGACCGTAGTGAGGAGGACTACATTGCTGAGCAGCTTGTGAACTGGCAAGACGCTCACCCATTTGGAGAGACCGTCGACCTCATTCTTGGTGGTGGACGGTGCCATTTTTTGCCTCGCGGTACGCCGGGCAGCTGCCGTGAGGACGGTAAAAACCTTGTGGCCGGTGCTCAAAGTAGGGGCTGGCATTATGTTGAAGATATATCTGGGTTCCATGACCTCGAGCTGGGTAACAACGTCAGTTTACCTTTGTTAGGTTTGTTTGCTCCGGGAGATCTACCTTTCAGCATTGACTATCATGAACAAGCACTGCCTAGACTGAACGAAACTGCCTTGACTGCGGCCAACGCTTTGGCAGATGCCACCAAGGACAGCGAGCAGGGGTTTTTCCTGCTTGTGGAGGGCTCACGCATTGACCATGCGGGTCATTCAAACGATGCGGGTGCTCAGGTGCACGAGGTCATCGCCTACAGCGAAGCTTTTGAGGCTATCCAAAAGTTTGCTAGTGAATCGGACGTGCCTACTATCGTAGTTTCCACGAGCGACCACGAAACAGGAGGATTGGCCGTAGCAAGGCAAATTTCAGAAGCGTATCCGGACTACCTATGGTATCCGGAGGTGCTTTCCAATGCCAAGCATAGCGTTGAGTATGTAGTTAAGGCGCTGCACCAGTTCGAGGGTACGGAGAAAGAGTTACTGGCTTTCATTCAAAAGAACATTGTTGGTAGTGATGGACTGGGACTGAAGGACGTGACAGATGAGGAAATCACGAACCTCGCTAACCACAAAACGAGCGCCCACGACCAGCTGTCGAGAATGCAGGCCGTCAGGGCACAGATCGGCTGGTCAACACATGGACACTCCGCAGTGGATGTGAACGTGTACGGGACTTCAAACTACCCTGAAGTACTTAACCCGCTGCGGGGCCCGAATGAAAACATTGACATAGGCCACTTTATGCGGGATTTCCTTGGATTTGGTCGGAAGCATCTCCATGATCTAACAGTTGACTTGCGCCAGCGCTTTGGTCAAAAATTTGATGCATAGCTACTAGATCTATAAAAATCATACTTGTACTCAACAAGAATATTATTCGTAGCAGTGTTAGTCGTAGCAGTATTACGCTACACCTTTTCCTACCTGTTCTATTCGGACCCCCAGCTCTGTATGGTTATGCAAAGTCTCTACTAGCCCCTCGAGAATGCTGCTCAGATCGTTGGGATTTATTCCGGACAAGAGAAAGTGCTCTGAATATATGTTAGTTGCTGGTTGCTGGTTGGGAATGTTGAAAATCAGGTCATTGACCAGTGACTCTATATGTCGCAGCGACCACTCGTGTGCAGCATTCACGGTGCTTCGAGACACTGGTGTCAGCTCGAGTAGCTCACAATAAAGCCTTGCAATGTCACAGCGCGCCTTGATCTGCTGTTGTTGAAGATCCTGGAGCCGTTCCATTCCTCCTCGTCGTTTGCCGTTTGCCGTTTTCGTCTAGTATTGGTTCCGTACAACCTTTTTATTCGATGTGTGCAGACGAAGCAGCACAGTCCCAGAGTTCTTGGTCCGCCCGATCCGTAATCCTGATCCTGAGCTGATGCCTAGTAGTAGTCAATTTGTGGGGAGCCCCGAGAAACGTCCAAGGGCTAGGGCACACTATCCGCAGTCTTCCCACGAAAGCCAGTTTGCCTTCTCAGCCCCCTGGGGGGGTGGTGGGGGGCCCTCAGGTCCGACTATTTACTACTGGATACTGCCATGGGCCTTGCCACGGGCCCTGCCGCAGCCCCTGCCGCACATCCTGCTTATTGTGCTTACGCTGGCGCTTACTCTGGCTGGCGCTTACTACATTGGGTGGTGGTGCTACTGCTGAATAGCTGAACTGTCAGGCAGACTGCCAGGCTCTGCTGCTATCTAAGCGGATTCGGCACAGCACACACACTAATAATTTCCATCGCAGAACCTAGTGCCAGCACCCCAAGTGTTAACTAACGGCTAGAGTGCAACACAATGGCTGAATTTCTGTACGACAAAGCAAGTAAAAAGATATCTACGGACGCAGCGTCGCTTGTCAAGTTTGACGAGTCTGACCGTGTTCAGGCGCAACAGTCTGTGGATCTTGTGAACCAGCTGATGAGCGATCTGACGGCGGTGAATGGCGAAGTTCCAGTTCTGCAGCGTGCATCGGAGAATGTGACGGTCTCGTCGGCAAAGATTGCTAATAATGGAGTTAAGGCCTTGCAGCAGGGAAAGCCCGAGGATGCTGTCAAGCTTCTATCTACTGCTCTGGAAATGGTGCTTCGGCGACCGCTTTGGGAGCCTACATTGCTGGTCCTTGAGGAGGTAGCCAAATGCTTAGGCCCCCGATGCGACGCCTACAGCTCCATGAACCGTCTTGCTGATGCGTATGCAGACGCGTCTCTGCTTTTGCTCATTAAGGGACAGGACCCGGTGAACCATTTCCGTAAGGGTGGCATTCTTGTTGCTGCGGGCAAGTTGGTTGAGGGCCGGGAGTTTCTAGCCACTGCTAGTGCCCGCGCCCCTCAAGTGGTCATGTTTACCAAGGCTGTTGAGGAGGTCGACCGTAAGATCGCTCAAGAACAATAATTGGGAACAAAACTGGCAGCTGGATCTGCCTTTTCTTGTTCCCATCTTGTTTATGTGTGTTCGAAGACACTAGTGCTGATAACAGAGCTATTAGGAGATATTTAATTCACTTACAACAGTCAAGTAGGGCTATAGTAGCCTATTATCGCAACAGTAAATTATGTGTGGAGAAATAATCATTATATTTCTAATAGATTCACGTAGAGTTGGTTGAATGTTTTTGTTGTTGTTTTTTTAAACTTTACTTATACCTTCATTTGAACAAACTATAATCTCCATACTACAATGGCATACGGAATGTGTATGCGACCTATCTATTACTTCAATATTGTTTTTCCTGGCTTAGATCATAACTTATCCGTGATAGTTTAATGGTTAGAATTTCCGCCTGTCATTACTACTGTAGTCACAGGCCGCGGGAGATCGGAGTTCGATTCTCCGTCACGGAGTTTTTTTCCACTTTTTTTATAGTTTTCACACTTGCAACCATCATTTGTGTTTATATTATTTGCATACCTCATTTACTGCTATAGAGTACTCTATTTGAAGTATCTGTTCAGTTCAAAATGGTTACTTGAACCTTGAATCTTTGCTGGGAAAGTGATGCATCGCCAGTGTCACTTAATTTGGTTACGCAACTATTTGCTTGTGTAAGAGAGCGTGAGTAGACAGATCCATACAGTGATCACACAAATAAAAGCATTGACATAAAAGATAAAATCAACAGGTATTAAACTATTCACTCTGTGATTTACTTTAATTGGCTCATATGCCGAATAATCATCATAGCACAGACTAAATAAACTGACACAGACCTAACCCTCCTGGTTTGCATTCAGGAGTATATGGAGAACGTCGAGCTAGACGAGGTCCAATGGCGCTCACCAGAGTGGGTTCAGGCATTCGGTCTCCGTACTGATAATGTACTTGACTACTTTTCTCTATCACCGTTCTATGACCGGTCCTCGAACAACCAAGTACTCAAAATGCAGTCGAACTTCAATGAGCAGCTGAAGAGTCGTGGCGCAGATCTAACTAAGGAACTTCAGAACATGAAAGGTATCGAATACGTCGTTGTAATAAGCCGTGAGCCGGATCTTTGGGTTATCCGCAAGCATGACCGCAAGAGTCCCTCTGAAGTCGAAGTGCTGGCTGTGTATTTCGTTTGTGGTGAAAATGTATATCAGAGTCCTTCAGTGTACAACGTTTTAGCTTCTCGCATTCTTGCCACAAGCTTGAACATCGTGGAAGCTTTGCGTATTGCAGAGCGGCTCCCGGAGTTCAAGACTTCCGGCTATGAATATAAGCGCGGCCAGCTTCCAACAAATAGTTCCTCTGCAAATGCCCTGCCAAATCCTACATCAACAAATCCTGTATCTAACGAAAAGAACGAAAATGCAAATCCGGTCTCTCAGAAACAGAGCGCCAAGTCTGAAGAGTCTTCGGCTATGCTTGAGCGGTCGCTTGATATTGCCATTGGACTGACCCTTGCGAACAAGCGGGCCTAACTGGTTATGAAACCGCATTTAATGACGGAAATTATGACAATTAAACATATAGCGAACATCCCAGTTGTGGGTTTTAGACTGACTTCATGTCTCGCTTGGTCACTCTGACCTCATCTTCATCTTACCCTATAGAAAGTAATGCAACATGATCTGTTTTTTAACAAATGGTTCCCCAAAAGTGATTCATTGATAAATTAACTATATAAGTATCTAGGAAACTATTTCAATAGTGTTTCATGTAACTATACGGGCCGCATGCTCCCGACTACCGTCTCCCTCCCAAGCTGGGGAATATGTCGCCATATTAATATGTAATCGACAATCAATATCCAGGCTTCAGACGATTTCTATGTTCATGGCATCACCATCTAGCTTGCCTACATCAGGAGATCCAGATCGAGAAATTGTGGATCTCACTGGTGATGATGATGATGGTGGTGATGAATATATACACGCCGAATATGAGCGTCGGATCGAGCCTGCATCACGACCACGGCCAATCACGCCTGCCGAAGAGGCGCCACCAGAAGCTCTACCACGCAAGAAGAGAAAATCGGCTAAGCGGGAACAGATGGAGCGCGCATTCAAGGAATACTTGAATTCTCTCGATCCGACTCAACGGAGCGTTGTTTTACGTGGATTCGCAAAAATGTCAGAACAAAAAGACAGCCTTCTTCGCATGCGTCAACAGCTCAAGTCCGAGATCCAGCCAGATACTTTCCGTCCAGAGCTAGCCAGAAATTTGTCCACTGTCGAAGCTGCTTTATGTGAAATCGACGAGCTTCTTGTAGGTATAAGGCAAGGCTCCATTCCAGTCCTGGATGTGCCTAGTATTGCACGAACGGCAACAAATAAGGCAAACGGGGTGAGAAGTCGCCTAGATGCAGAAGGTCGTGATCAAGCTATGCGTGTGCTACAAGATCAAGCGGCCTCCAATGGGCACCTTCAAATGCTTAATGACCCGGCGTACATTGATGCTCGCTCTCGCTCACTTGTCACCCCCCTTGCCAATACAACCTCTTCTGGTTACCTTCCTGCTGTCAATCCGGAGTCAGCAAATCAATTGGCATATCAAACAGCATTAACGAATCCAACAAACCCGGGTTGGCTGCCAGATGGACGCTATATTCGGCCAGTAAACCTCCCCTTTTTTAACGAACCGCCGGGGTTTAATTCAAATGGTTCAGAGAGATTAGATCCCAGCACAGAGGCACTCGTAGACTTAGCAAAAAACGATGCTCAGCCTTTGGAGATGCCGCATGAACTGAATTGTGCGTCTCTTGAACATCAAAAACAGGGGCTTGGGTGGCTTGTGCGTGCGGAACACGGACGCAACAAAGGAAGCATTCTGGCTGATGATATGGGTCTTGGAAAAACAATGCAGACAATTGCCCTCATGTATGAAAACCCACCAAGCCAAACTCAGGACCCCAGTATAAAACAAATCCTCATTGTGTGTCCTGTGGCTTTAATTCAGACGTGGTCAGATGAACTACGCAACCGTGTGAAGGAACAGTATCGCATGAAGGTTTATATACATCATCGGGGATCTAACGATACACGCCTGTTTACACGAGCTAGTGAAATTCGCGCTCGTGCCGATGTTGTTATTTGTACTTACCATGCTGTAACCAACGAATACAAGCAACTAATGAGAGAACAAGAGCAGCAGACTGCGGGGCCGCATCCTTTATTCGATATGAGATGGCACCGCGTTGTTCTTGACGAGGCGCATGCTATCAAGAATCGTAATGCCCAAGTATCGATCGCTTGCTCACATCTCAAGGCGCGCTATCGCCTTGCTCTTACGGGAACGCCAATGCAAAATAGAATAGAGGAGCTTTTTCCACTCGTCAGATTCCTTCGAATCGCGCCATATGGGGAATCCTGGGGCGAGTTCAAGGCGCTAGTGCCGATGACGCACGATGTTGGCAAACCGCGATTTGAGTCTCAAAAAGCTTTAGCTGCTTTTCTAAGTGCTATTATGTTACGACGTGTGAAGGATACCGTTATCAAAGGCCGCAAAATCATCGACAACCTTCCCGCTAAGCATATGAAAGATGTCTATGTGGAAATGAGTGGTGGAGAGCTCGAAAACTACAAGCTACTTGAGGAAAGTGTTGGTAATGAGCTGCAAAGACTGTCCTCAATGGAGGAGCAGCTCACATATAATAATATGCTTGTAATGCTGTTGCGCATGCGTCAGACTGCTTGTCATCCGTTACTTGTTACTATCACGAAAAAGAGTCGTAGCGGGAGGACTTGGGGCGATAATGTTCATACAAAGTCGGAGGTGAATTTGGCTCTGCACATTGAGAGCCATGTAGCTGAATATGCTTTAAGCACCAATGACGATGATCGTCTCTGTGTTGTTTGTGGTGGGCCCGCAGCCGTTCTGCATGAAACTTATATTTTCAGTACATGTGGTGATGTGTTATGTACTGAGTGCGCATCGCAGCAACGACCAGAGCTTGAGAATCAGGTTTCAGATAATGGTGAAATTGGAGGCGTAAGATGCCCACGATGTGAAGCGCAGTCATACTACATTGCAAATCTTGAGATAATCAAAATTATTCAGGAATATCCTGATCTCACAAGCTTGCAATATGTCGAGCTGCTTATAGCATGCCAACAGCCAAGAGTAGAGCAGCACCAGATATCCGAGGAGAATCGCAAGCGCCGCCTAGATGAGCTTCGTTATGACGAAAATAGTCTTGTGAACCTCCTTATGGATAGTGATGATGAGGGCTTAGCTGTGGATTCTAAACCTAGCTTATCTGCTGACGGAAATCCTTCCCCAGCGGACTCCATTGAGTACAAAATCAACATTGACGAACTCGCGAAGTTGTTCTATGTACGGGATATCTTCACTAACGGCTGGGTCACTTCAACAAAAATAGAAGCATGCTTGGATGTATTGCGCGAGATTTGGCAAGAGGCGCCGAACGACAAGGTCATCATTTTTTCCTCCTTTACATCACTATTGGATATTATGACAATTCCGCTCGAAGCTGCTCGTGTACAGTTCCTACAGTATACAGGGAAAATGGATGCTCCGAGTCGGAATGACGTATTAAAGCAGTTTCGCGAAGGCGCATGCCGCTTGCTTCTCACCAGTATGAAAGCTGGAAATGTAGGGCTGACGCTCACGCAGGCTAACCGTGTAATTATATTGGAGCCATTCTGGAACCCGTATGTTGAAGAGCAGGCACAAGACCGTGTCTATCGTATTGGCCAGTCGCGAGAGGTCACTGTCTATAGGATTCGTCTTCGGAATACCGTTGAGGACCGGATCATTGGACTACAGGATAAGAAGCGAGAGACGATTGAAGCTGCGCTGGATCCCAGCATGAAAACACAAGCTCAGGGTCTATCGCGATCTGATCTTTTGTTTGCCCTTGGCCTTAACTCAGGAAGAAATGCATCGACACAAGTGCCAAGTGTTCCGACAACGCAACAGGGAACAATGCATTGAACAAGAATGCACGAAGTCAGAGGACAGTTTAGATGAATGCATTAAATGGCAAGGCACTAAAAAAAATATTTATTACTTATTTATTCGAATGATCGTTCGTTATAGCTATATAGTCATACCAAGGACTCTCCAAAAGCATCCACCGTATCAGTGAACAGCTGTTCCTGAGTGCATTGACGAGCTCGTAATGCCAGAGAAAGCAACCTTGTTCGTTGAGTTTGTGTGAATACACTAGAGCGCGCAACAAGCTCATTATTTAGCCGTGCACACACCCTTCGGACATTTGTGATAATTACTTCATAGCTCTCCATGTCTGCTGTTAAAGGCCAATCCTCGACATCAGATATGTAATCGTTTGTGATCCGGATCCAGAACTCCGAATTCGATGGTAGTGGCTTGCTTGTGGGATCAAACGAGAGCAAAATATCAATGGCGTTTTCTATATCAGTGCTAAGCTCCTTTAGATTATTGTATCCCTCAGGCGAATCTTTGACCGTGCGACGAATGAATTTGCGACTGATTTGATCGAGACTACTCTCAAATCGATCTATTACGCGGGCCATTGATATTACGGGTCACCTTGCTACCTACTAACACACGAGGCTCTTTTTGAGTTGGCTTCTCTAATAGCCGTCCCAAAGGTGTGTGTGTGTGTGTGCCCCTTCCCGCTCCTCCCCTCCTCCCACCACGCAGCCGCATCACGGTTGATAATGATCGACCAAAAGCCACATACGCCTCCGACGCGAGCCTTGTAATCTATCACACATTGTTACTATCGTTCTAATATTTCCTAGACGTCGAGCGGAATCCAACAAGAGAATAGCTCGCCGCTTGTGCACTGAAAAATATGTGGTCGGTATTCGTGTACACGCTGACATGCATTTTGAACACGGCGAACCTATTCATGCAAGGCTTCTTTGTGGTAATGTATGGTGATCTTGAGATTGACTACATCAACCCCATTGATCTGTGCAACAAGTTGAATACATACATTTTGCCCGAGTTTGCCTTGCAAGCGTTTGTTGCCTTTTTCTTGCTGCTGACAGGCCACTGGGCCTCGTTTTTGCTCAACGTGCCATTAATGGCCTACAACGTCATGTTAGTCTACACTAATCAATACCTGCTTGATGCTACGGAGATTTTCAAGACGCTTAACAGACACAAGCGTGTATCGTTCTCTAAGCTTGTGTTTCACATGCTTATCTTCTTCTTCTACTTGTTCATGATGATTATTTCCATCGTGGGCTGGGACGAGGAGGAGCACTCTTAAGTGAAATATAATTATAATGCCCTGACCCTGCCTCACTCACTCTTTCAATACCTGGGCTCTCTTTATATTATTATGGGTTGGTGGTGGCCCTTCAGGAAGAGTAGCAACGGTGCGGACCGAGAGCCGGATCAAAACCCGTCACTAGATAAAGACCTAAAGCAGTACTATGACGATGTTGTGGCGGCTGGGCAACAGAAGAAGGTGCTTGAAACAGAGCGTGTAGCGGCCCAGATTGCGTCGAATGATACTCGCGTTAGGGCCACAACTGATACCGTCAATAACCAGAAAAGCCTCAAGCAAATAGCCATGGACAATTGCGTTGAATACGAAAAGGCGTATTCAACTTGTATTCTCCAGGGCACGTATTTCCAAAGGCTAGGTGGCTGTCCCACGCAGCTCACAATGTACGAGCAGTGCCAGACCATGCAGCAAGAGGCCCTGGCGCTGCTGGGGTTTGCAAGATCCCAGTCAGATGCACAGAAGGCCGCCATAAAGGCCCAGGCAGATGACCTGATGATCAAAATTGCTCCATCTCTGACCATTTCAGATGCTCAAATAGATGAGTTCAAGAAGGCTCTTCATGATCTGGCAACAAACTAGCCACTTCGTTCCACCACCCCAGCTGTTTTTCTATACTTATGGAAGTTAGGCCGGATGTCGAAGGAACACAGCATAACAGGGAATGCCCATGTCCAAACTTGTGATTCTCATCCAAGCCGTATCGAAACTGCTTGCGATCCCAACCACGGGCTTTGGCCACAGTCTCCCAAATGCCTTTGCCTACAAAGCACACAACTTTCGGCTGGACAGCGCCAATGCGGTCGTCGAGCGAGTTCACCCCGTCTGCCATCTCCTGCTTGGTGAGTTGTTGAATGCCTTTTGTAGATCTAGCAACTAAGTCAGTAAATCCAATTCCGTAGTTCTTAGGCATTGTACGGTCCTCTTGACAAGCAAGTTTGCGTGGAGTTAGTCCTGACCAATGGAGCAGTTTCCAGAACCGGTTCGAATGATGCGCATAGTGATGTCCTTGCTTGGCAGACTCGACTCCAGGGTTGAACCCAACGAATACATACCGAAGCCCTGGTGTAAGTAATGGCTTAAGTGGTCCAGGCCATTGCAGCACTTGCGTAGATGATTCATTGGGCTGGACTGGGACTTCAGGAACATTTTCTACAGTCTCAGGCTGCTCTCTTTTAGGCTTTACAAGCTCACCTTTTTGCCGTTTCTGTTGCTTTCGCCCTTCGGGATCCTCGTATTTGAACGCAGAGAAATCAATCCGTTTCATTCATTTAGACCCCCCCCAAAGTTGGAGGTTAGGAACTTGTGGTATAGGTCACTCATTGAACCATGAAGCCATGAAGCAGCGTAAAATTTCACGGCCCATACACATGTAATTCAAGATTTTAAACTCATTGAAAAATAATAATAAAAAAAAAGACTATCTATTTACAACGGCCCAATCACCTAGCGATTTTAGAACTTTTGCGACCTTCACGCGCGAAGCTCTTAGTTCTGTACATAAATAGTCGAAATGCTGCGGGGTCTCAATCGCATTCAGGATGATTTCGGCACCCGATCTGTCAATGTTATTTGCTTCAAGAGTTCTTTCCACGGTTTCATGACTTGGAGGAAGACGCTTTGCTATCCATAGTGGGTAGCAATGAACTCTGTAAATGAGCCGTTTCAATATTCCGAATGACAAAAACCGGATAAGCTCGATATCCTGCAAAAGATCCCGGTGCGTGTTATACCAGGAGCTGAGGGGTGTTCCACTATTGAAACCGGTATACAACTTGAATACTTGCTTCACACTGAGCATTGTAGTAGATGAGCTGATGCTCATATTGGCCTCGTGAGGTGAACTACTCAGGGACTGGCTGTTCGGCCGCGAGCGCCGAACTGAAGACCCTGAACGAGCTGAAGAATTATGCCGATAGACATAGTCCGAGAATTCTTGAAACACAAGCGGATCCCGAATATCAGCGATGTTCGATGTTACCGCATAAGTGTTACTGAACTGGAATACGCCTAGTATCACGACACACCCATAATGCACAAGATGCTGAATTCCCTTTTTTGTTAGTTCGTAGTCTGCACACGCAAGATCAGCTATCCTGCGTACGCTATTGACCCCATTGATATAAGGCAAGAGCCGCTCAAGTGTTCTATCCCATGTCTCGTCTACCAAAACTGAAATATTCATTGTGGCGCTTGGCACCTCGAAACCATGAATTTCAGGAGGTGCCTCTAAAATAGGGAATAACTTGATGTCAATTTTGTTTGAATCGTCTATGGGAATCTGGCACTCGGAAAAGCTATTCAGATCCTGAAACATTTGCTCAATGGCACTGTCTAAAGCAACAATGTTATCAGAGTTACTGAGATAGTGGCTCTGTTCCTCGAGTGCTTTTAGCATCTTTGCTGTACGAGTTATGACGCTTTCATAACATGCAGTATCGGTTTTGGCGGAGAATATAAACGCCAAGTTGAATGTGAACGAATTGCGCTCGTAATGTTCATCCACGATTATTACAGGGTGTCCAACGACAAAGTAGCCCTTGTAGAGAATGGAAACAAGATGATTGCAGAGCGGGGGTTTCGGGATGATGTAGTTTTTTATCTCGTCGAACTCGACTATTGGGTCAGGCACTTCTGAGGTGGGGGATCTCCGAATTACTCCATCAGGTACCTGAATCATAGGCCTCGAGCCTTTTACGGGATCAAATATGCTGTAGAAGATCCCATGTATTCTAGGGAAGCCGTTCGCTCCAGACATGCGACTCGACAATCTTCGTGGTGATGGCCCACCAGCCGTATCCTGGGAATAACCATCCCTACCCCCCGCCATTTTGGAATTATACAGGCTTGCGGTGGAAGGATCACACTTGAAAAGGAAAGCTATTGTAGGAAAAAGACGTAATAAAGACTTCAATATTTGCATAACAAGGTCCAATATTAACAAAGTAGGAGGACAAAAGTCGACCCTTGTTGTTTTCTTTTTGTTAATTTCTATAAGCACCTATCCAAATACTCATCAGCGTCTGAGATCAATGTATGGATCATGAGAAGCCCGAGAATGTACATCACTTTGTTATTTTTACTGATTAGCTACTAATTATCAATTATCATTGTTGTGAAAATTGATTGTGGAAACCCATTGAACCAAATAACGCACGCTTAACGCACGCTTAACGCACTCTCACGCCATCACATCAGAATTGAGATAAACTGAAGGTATAAAAATATGTCAAAAGCAAGAGAGCGAGCTGTTAACAGGCTAGCCGAATTCTGAGGAAACGGAAGTAACGTGGAACAATTCTGCTTTATGAGCAGTCTGTATGGACGAGTAAGAATAAATAAATATGTCAATAAATAACTAGCTCTACTAGCCAACCAAGAACATTGTCTACATCGGCATCGTCACCTCCCCAAGTTGCATAAATCCTGCAACCTTTGCCGCCCCTAGTCAAGTCTTGCGCAATATTCTGTTTACGGCTTTCAACCCAATATATCCCCCCACAGTGGTCACGTCCTGGTGGAGACTATTGGGTCCCACGGCAAGGAGCTCTCTCCTCGCCAACGCTAGTCGTGCTGGCACGGGTGAGTGTGCAGATGTGCTCGGATATGGATGATCCGTATGAGACGAGGGTATTAGCGGATGGCTGAACCGCGGACCAAAACGAGTGTCCAGTGACTTATGGAGAGTAGAATGATCGCGCACAGGCAAAAGTAAATCTTCATACGGTTTGGGCGATGTAAAGTTAGATCCTTCGTCATTCATATGCTTAGGGTATCGCTTAATATCAGACCGTGACGGCGAAGTTGAACTTCTTAATGGTGTTGTGTGAGATGGCAATGGTTCTAAGCCCGTCGTCGGTGTTGTTAATGCTGGGCTTGTGGGTGTCTTTAAATTCATGGAAGCATTTGATTGCTTGATCATTTGAACGTTCTCCATTTCTGGAGGCGTAATTAATCGCGCCTTGGATGCCACTTTGCGAGAAACCACAACGCTCTCTTTACATGGAAGTGCGTTACCAGGCTTGACTTCGGCCTGTGGGGAAACAGATGGCGACGCGAGCGGTGATGCGGGCGGTGATGCAAGTTCAGCTTTAATAGAGTCATATGCGCGATTGTCAACATGTGGACTGGCAGAGTTGGAAAAGGACCTTTCTTTCGAGAGACCTTCACGAGCTGGATGCAAATGGGCCAATTTATGTTCTTGAGTCTCGGGTGTCGATGATGCCTCTGCATTTTGACAATCAATCGATGGCGATTTCGGGGTATCTTCAACTTCCAAAAGCTCTTCATCAAGATCATCTTCACCAAGAACATCATATTTACACAGGGATCGTAGAATTTGGTCCAGCTTTACCACCGCTTTGCGTGGGCCGCTGAACGTGATAAGCCAGTAATTGGTGAACGAGGCAGGAACCACAAGTTCCGTATCAGATACGCGCCATATATGAGAGCGGGGCATGATAGCACGAGTAAAGTTGTTCACTTGAAGGTACGACATTTCGTTTGTGGCCAGGCGCGACAAAATAAGTGGGCCCTCGGTTACAGGTGTAGCCGCCATGCGGTCAGAGCGGGTTGGCGGCGTCTGTACTCTACGGTCAGCAGCCTTCGGCGCAGATAAAGGTCGCTGCTGGCCCGACGTGTATACACGGAATGTTGCCACAGAAGCATGCAATTCAGTATCCATCAGCGCTCTTTTACTGCGGTGTCCAAAAACTGGAAAGGTTGGGAGGTTCACTTTGTTTACGTGTGTTACATAATGCAGGTGTGTCGCGTCTCCACGACACATACTGGTTCGAGCGAACTAGCTCTTCGCAGACAATGGTTAAGGGTAATGCAGGGGTAATCATTTGCGTGAGGGTGCGGCGCTAGGCATCTCGCCTTTAGCACGGAACGTGCTTACGGCCGGAATATTTGCATTGATGCGGGTCTCTTTTGTACCGTAGGCCCGGGGTTCCAAACAGATGAGCGTGTGCAGCGGTACTTCCATCCAGGGGCTACTCTCCTGAGGAACATTCATAAAATAAGCGTAAATACAGCGTAACACGGCCTGATGCGTAACAATCATAATATCTTCCTGGCGCTCAAGCTCCATGATAATTGGATCCAATCTTGTTACCACATCACGGTAACTCTCGCCGCCACGGTACCGGTACTCAAACTTATTTTCGTCACGCGCCGCGAAATCCTCCGGGTATTTCGTTTGGATTTCTTCGTATGTCAGTCCATCACATACCCCAGCATCTAACTCGTCTAATGCTTTCCACTGCATAATCTGGTACGGCAGGAATTGGGCAGTTTGCTGCGTACGCTTCAGGGTTGATGTCCACACGGTCAACTTTGCATTCTCATTGTTAAGAGCCCGGCTCAATAGGCTTGGCAGCTTTTCAGCGTAGATCATGCCACGTTTACTCAGGTCGGAGTCGCCACCAAGTAGACCGCTCAAATTGTACTCGCTTTCTCCATGGCGCGAGAGCCAAAGCCTGCGTGGTTTGATATGTAAATTCATGAGATAATAGACGATGTGAGACTCAAGAAATGACTGAATGTGGTTCGCAATGACCTGTGTGCCAATATTCCTCAGCTTCAAAAACGTAAGGTGCTCACTTGTGGAAATCGACTCGTAGCTCTCTTTGTATGTATCAATGCGCTGCATGAAGTCCTTAGCAGCAACTTGCGGATCCATTCCCTTGTAGTCGGGTGAGTTTGTTTTGACGTCCATTACATTGTTCAGAATAACATCCTCGTCATCACACAGCGTTTCAACAAATAAAGGTTGAACATGCCAACAGTGTAGCGTCTCAGCTATCCATGCACGGCGTGCCTTTGTTGAGTTCGTCGCATCATAAACGCTGACACGGCCATCCTCCTCAAACAGCCATTTCAGCATGTCATCCATAGCGTTCTCAGCCGCCTCACGTCGCAGCTTCTGACCAAGCGAGTTGTCCGGCTGGAAAAACTCCGCACTTGGATGCGCCGTCACTAAACGTCGATAAACTCCAACATTGAAGCTCTTGGCTTTGATACTTCGCCACGACATGTACCGCACGATTTTCTGGGTCATGAAACTCTTCCCACGGCCGGGAAGGCCGACCATTACAACGCATACCTTATTGTTAGATGGATCACTGGCAGAATAGCCCACCATCTTGTTCTGTATTGCAACTTAATGCCCTGCTGCCTTTGCTCTTCCTCGGCTCACCTTCAGTGGTAGTCACCTGTGTACGTACGTAATGGCTTTTGGTCCCTTCCTTACGCTTGCGTTTCCGGGGAATAATAAATATGAAGGGCCGATCGCTGGTCTGCACGCCCTTACCCTATGCGTATATGCTCGTGAAATCGGGTTTAACCGCACCGCACCGCGCGTGGGTGGTGTTGGTTGTGGTGGGCGACTTCATCTAAGCCTTTATTAGATGGCCCACTCTAACGTCAGAAGCCATAAGGCCACGGATAATACTGAGATCAATCGTAATGAGAGTAACACATCCAATTTCCCGGCGAAATTACATGGGCTACTTCATTGGAACGAGTTGGAAGACTGGCAAAAAGACAACGAATTCATTCATACGGGCTATGTGCGTTCTCAAAACAGCATGATCGCTGTGTTGCGATCCCTTGGTTTCCTACATAATGAGACAGGGAATGTTTATAGCCATCTCATTCCGTCGGCAATTACTGCATTGCTATTGTGCTTTGCTGCCATGCCTGTAACTCCTCCGTTTGTACTGTTCGGAGTAGGTTGCGTGCTTTGTATGGGAATGAGCGCCACGTTCCACTGTCTGAAAAGTCATAGCTACCGAGTTGCCACTCTGGGTAATAAGCTCGATTATTTAGGAATCTGCATTCTTATTGCCGCATCGATGATTGCGCTCATAGATATCGCATTTCGGGACCTGCCACGCCAGCATCATATTTTCGTAGGCATTACAAGCATTTTGGGATTGGCATGCTCCGTAGTTTCTTTATTAGACCGGTTCCGCACACGAGAGTTCCGGCCGTATCGGGCCACCATGTTTGTGCTTTATGGTCTTAGTGGTGTCCTTCCCGTAGTAGTCGGGTCGCTTGAGTTTGGGTATGCCGAAGCATCCCAGCGCGCGTGCTGCCCGTGGCTTTACGCTGAAGCCTTCTTCTATATATTTGGAGCTTTCTTGTATGCAGCGAGATTTCCTGAAAGAGTTTCTCCTGGGAAATATGATATATGGGGCCATTCACACCAGATTTTTCATGTATTTGTGGTTATTGCTGCATATTGTCACTATCTTGCCCTAGTAGGTGCCTCAAGCTATGCTAATAGCAGCAGGTGATTCTCTGTCGTTGTATCGTGAAGAAATACGTATGTATGCGCATAAACCTATGTATATTTATTTGGTCTAATCTTTGCTCCAATCTTCTTTAGAAGATTAGCTCCTGATATTCGTCAACATCATTTTCCACAGACTCCACGTATCGATGAATGCGGTCCATGCGGGACTGGAGTTTAGCCAGGGCACCGTCGTTTTCATCTGTTTTTGCAGCATCGAAGTTCTGCTTGATGAGCGCGAGCAAAGAGTTAACTTCCTCAACCTTTACTGGCGGTTTTTCGGCTTCCACGCCAAGGAAAAACAGATAGCTCTCGAGTAAGTCTAAGAACAGATCGAGACTAGTTTTCGTATCCATTATAGAATCAGCAACGCGCAACGCTTTTGACAGTGTTTCACTTACCTTTGGAAAGTGTACGTCGTCGTTGCCCCAGTATAATGTTGCAACCAGGAGCAACATCCGACATTGATCTGGTTTTTTTAATAATTGCTGGCACGACTGCTGACAGCGCTGAGCCAGGGGCTCGAAATTCTCCTCAGAGAATATCGTGGTTCGTTGCAGAGTTCGAATGGCAATAGCGAGCGCAGCAACTTGTTGTCGTGTGTCACTAATATGCTCTTCGTAAGTACTCAAAGCCTCGGCAAAGAGTTCGTACGCCGCTTCTTCAGCCCCAACATAGTCGGCCGCACTGACGGAAACGAGATAGAGACGGTATGAGCTTAGCGGTGACTCGCCAAATGTTGTGAGGTCATGGCATACTTTGTTTACAAACTTGAGTGCTTTGCCAACAAGAACAGGAGCTATATTTTCGTCACGCAGTAGTAGCAAGGTTGTATTAACTAGAACGCCAAATGTTTTTCGGACGACATTCGGTCCACCCTCACGAAGACTGCGGTAAGCAAGCTGAAGAAGTTCCAGAGTAACGATACCATCAGAGGATCGCAAAAGATGCAGCAGCTGTGTTATCTTTGTTACGTCGAGATCACCGGTTTTTAAAAGCATTCCAAACAATGAAAATACCTGGTTTGCCTGTTCAAGGTTGCCGATCGTGGCTTCTGACGTCACTACGTTATCAAGCACTTTAGCAGCCACAGCATGCCTTGTCTCCTTCGACTGCGATCCAAGCATCCGTGGAAGCTGCTTGAAAAGGTTAAGTATGTCACTCAGTTCATAGTGTGAGTCAAAGAGTGCCAAAATGAGTTCCTCAAACTCAATACTAGGTTTCATGTCTACTTCAACGACATAACCAAAGAACTCAGACAAGGATGCAATATTTTCTTCTGCAAGCTCCGAGAGTTCTACTAGCTTTCTTACCAGAGCAGCACGGTCTGCTGAGTCTAGCCCGAGCTGCTGGATTGTATGCCAGTACAAGGCTAAAGCATCTGAGAATGGGTCTCTGGGTGGTGCTCGGGCTTGAACTTGAGTATCGTTCTCAGAGACCTTGAGCGCAGCTGTCTCTTTACTGACAGTATCAACAGATTCAGTAGTCTCCGGGACAAGAGTTTCTCCTTTGCCTTCTGGTCCGGAGGTTGACATAGATTCGACAGAGTTAGGTGCTTCGGTTGCAGAATTTCCGCTAGCCTCGCTTGTTTTTTCATTTTGTGCGTTTAGCTTATTGTCAGACACACTTGTGCTGTCATTCTCGCTCTCCGCTGTTACTACATCCTGAATCTTGACATCGGCTTCGTTTCCTTCCTTCGTTTGAGCCTCAGCGGTATCTGACTTCGCTTCATTCTGATGCTCTTCGATAGAAGTTTCAGTTTGGTCTGTAATATTCTTATCTGATTCAGAGTCTGTTTTACCTAACGACTCACGTTCATTTTCGGTGTGTTGTTGCAAAGCATTTTGATCCTCTTTACCGGATTCTTGAGCTTCTACAGCAGCTATATTTGAAGTGTTGCTCTTGTTACTACCAGTTTCAGCATCATTAGAATCGATCTGCCTAGTACCCAGTCCATTCTTTGTCTTGTTTCTCTCCTCACGTTCGTCCTTAGTAGCCTTGGCATATTCATAAACACGGTTGAACGATGCAATTAGCACCGTACGTTTTGACGTTTGAGGAACTAAGGCCGCCACACAATCAAAGTATTGGTCCAACGTGTCCAGGTGATATTCTGCCGGGAAAGCTTGCGTTATTACGTCGAGGAGATACTCCTGAGCCAGAGGATCCCTACACTGAATGACCTGCTCTAGTACGGAAGGCAGAACCAGCTCTCTAAAAGCAAGAAGGTCCACAGAGTCAAGCTGGGCCAACCGATAGATGTTACTGCCCACAACAGTTTGGAGCTGGCGTCGCTCTTCAAGTCGTTTTCCAAATTCACGCGAATGGCCCTGGTGTTGGTATCGGACCCATAGTTTGTTCATTTCGACAAAATTGGTAAGAGTGAATTGAATGCTAAAGTGAAGATCGGCCCGACTAGCCGTAGACAGGTAGTCTCGCGTGCGTTGCCCAAGATAATATCTTAGAAACAAACCCCGCAATGGTTGCTGCAGTCCACGACACATTTCTAGCATGTCCTTCATCACTTCCTGATTAGGCGCATCACCACTTCCAAGATAAGCCGTCCCTACGGTTATCATGAGGTACAACCGCGGTAGTACATTGCCTGTGTATTCCACAATTTCATAGATGTCTGTAAGGTGATGAGTTCGATGAGCTTCGCGCATATAACCCTGAAGCAATGTTAAGGCATCAAAGCAGGCATTATAGAGCTCATAATACGGCTTAGGGGGAAGCGCTGAAGTGCGGAGCTCGCCAAGCATCTGTGATGCATGTTTGATGGCCACAAGAAGCCGCCCTTGGGGTGATTGCAATGCCCGGCGCATCTGCGATTCTTGGGAACGAATAAACTCGAGCGATCGCTCAAGATGTTCCTTGGGAGGAAGCGGCACCGACATTGCACTCGACATTTAATTGCACACTGCTAGCACAATGCTTTAGCTGCCGGTAGCCGTTCGATCTCAGGCTACGTCAATGGCAGATAGGTGACAACATCAATTGAGTCATGTGACCGAAGCCTTGCCCCGGCCCCTTACGGCTTAACCTCAATAACCTGTGTGTTACAAGGACTGCGTTTTGTATAGATGATAATTTCTTAGAAAAATTATAGCGGCATAGCGTTGTATTTATCGTTTAGTTCGCCTTTCCCCATCTAGTAGACATAGTTTGCTTTGTAGCTCGGGCAGACTTATTTAGAGACAATTGGCAAATAATGCGTGATTGGTACGACAGTGCAGACAATCACGTCAAGAAGAAGTATAAAAGACAATGCTCGAGAACTAAGAACCTTAACAGTATAAAAATGAACTGCGAAAATATAATAATCAAATGCCAGTTTTAGAGATGATAGCAACAAGGACAATTAAGACTCAGCTGAAGAGAAATAACTAAGAATTAATATTATGCGAATATGCTCTATATACATGGTATATATATACATGGTATATACATCAAACATCATTGTTTGAAAGTGCCCATAAGTAAAGATTAGACACACCCTGAGGGCCATCCAAGATTTGTTGACGAACCATTTCCTGACACTGCGCATTGCCCACAAACGTATCAACAGCACCTATGCACTCAAGTAAGAGATTAACAGAGTCATTATTAGCCGAGCCATTTGTCTGTTTTCGGATCATAGTATCCAATTGATGTATTTCACAGAACCGTTCTAATACGCGGTTTGATAGTTGGACATTCTTGGTTCCTAAATGGTCATTGAGTAGAATTCCAAGAATTATGCTTCCTTTCTGACACAGATTTGTAAAAAAATCACGTCTATGTGGCCAACGTTGAAGATCAGGCCGCAAAAGCTCGGATCTCAGGCTCGGTGGTAGTTGATGTACATACGGACCAAATCTTGAACTCAGATGCTCTGATATTTGTGAGTTACGAGACAACGACTCTCTTAGTATATCTGCGTACCGTGTTTTCGTACGTGCAGTTCTCTGAAGAAGCACACGCGGCCGCATTTGCAGAGCATCAAATCAGCACGCTCTTAATTAAAAAAAACTGCTTACAGTACACTTTGGTACACCTTGGTTGACTTCTGGATCAGAAACTCATGGTAACATCGAGCCATAGCACTTGGACTAGGCACTCGAGCCCAAGGCAATTTTGTGAATATAAAAGATAAAATTAATAAAAGACTTAATCACGATGTACTTTATAGGGGTAAACTGATTTTTCTTCTCTAAAAGAGGATTAGCAACAACTTGGGCATATCACCAAGGTATATAGACACATCAAACCTCTTTTTTTTCCCCCCATAATGTCATAGAAATTGTATATTTCCCCTATATTTTCCTGTCATTATTAGAGTCTAAGAAATTAATTGCTGCCACAATGTAATCTAGACGATTAAGATGGATTTGGTAGTTTAGGTTTATCATGCCTAAGCAGATGCGTTCTCAAGTTATCCTTCTGAAACACAAACAAACAAACCTGTGTCATTTGCCATTGAAGCGGGTAAAGATGTCATCGTTTTTCTCGAAGTTCCGGTCCTCGAAGCCCTCGAAGCGCAAGGCTGCTAATGGAACTGGTGGTGCCGGACAAAGTAATGGTGTCTATGACAACAGTAATAACTCCTCACAGGTGTCCTTGGCAAGATCACAAGCTTCGCTGCAACAAGGACGCGGCTACGGAGGTGGGTTTGCCCCAAACGCGACTCAATCAACCACATCGCTTTCTCAGACCCATAATATACCCGGAAGCCAGCCGCAACAGCCGCAGCAGCCGCAGCAGCCACAACAACCGCAACAAACGCCGCTATTTCTACGTCAGCCATTTGTACGAGCCGCACTCGTAAAAGGAAGCTTCCAAACAATTGTAGAACTGCCCAAATATGTTGACCAGAATGAATGGGTTGCTCTGAATCTCTTTGAGTTCAACACGTACCTCACACAGATCACATCGACACTGTCCGAGTACATTGATCAGAGTCATGTCATGTCTGCTGGCACCGGATTTGACTACTTATGGATCGACACGAATAGACAAGCCGTGAAGCTACCTGCTGCCACTTATATTGACTACACACAGGCTTGGATCACGTCCAAGTTCGACGATCAGTCTTTATTCCCGACGCGTCAGGGCGTGCCGTTCCCACCAAACTTCGGATCAGTGGCGAAAAGCATATACATCCAGCTTTTCCGCATCTTCGCATACATTTATCACAAACATTTCGACAAGATTGTCCATCTAAGTCTTGAGCCGCACTTTAACTCGCTCTTTTGTCACTTCGCCTCTTTTGGTAAAACATTTGGCCTTCTCGAGCGCAGCGAGATTGCTCCCCTGCAGCCATTGATACAGAACTTTGAAACTCAGGGTAAGATCGCATAGCCAACGCTACTGTCTTAATAAATGGATTTTTGGTTGATCCCAGGCAAACTTATTGTATGGGCCATTTTCATAGTCATCCAGTATAATTCAACTATGTTCATATCGTTATATTATGTACACTTATTATGGGGAATTAGTCTTCCTCATTTAACTGAAAAAGTATGGCGACTCAAGTACGTTCTTCACGTCAAACTCTCCACGAGAGGGTACGGCTGGAACTGTCAATTGGATAAGAACACTAATGCGCCGAGGCTTGTTTCTTGTCGCAGCTTGAATCTCGTCGTCTAGCGGAGTATCTAGAATCTCCATACCGCTGCCCTCATGCTCTGTGGATCTGACGTAGTTACGACGTCTCAACTTGCTAAGGTCTCGCTGAGATGCTCCTGCTTCGTTTACAAGGTGGCGAATCTCTGATTCGCTCAAGGATCGCATCACATCGAGAGGTGTCTCTTCTCCTTCCTGTTTGTTGAGTTCCATATCTATCTGGTCTGCTGTGGTCATCTTCGACACAGCCCCATTCTTCTTTTTACAATACGCAGCCCTTAACTTAATGATTCGACGGGCCGGCTCTGAATCCGCAGGAATATCCACGACCTCTAAATGGTGTCCGTAGCGCTGCCGGAACTCCTGCCGAAGCTTCTCAATAAGATTTGCACTATGGAGTTCCACGAAACACTTACGCAAGTGTGTATTGAGCTTGTCAACATCCGCAGCGTGGGTCCAGTAACTATCGTGAACAGCGGCAAATGCAATGCCATCTTTCGAGCACGCCAGCGCGCTCATAAGCATATGCGATGCATCAAGGGAGTGGATGTAGTTTGGTGGGAATGCCATGCGCTGCTTGCGCGCGTTTACACCTTGAAATGCATATGGATCGGCAATATATACCGTCTGTAGCTCGGTGTCAACCTGGCGCCGCTTCTCATTACGATATGGCTGCACAATCGGGAGACCAAGCGGTGTTGTCCAAATCACAGATGACACAAACTTTGTTTTAACGTCGCGCAGATCAGAGTCTGCCACAATGGCTCGCGTGATGCGCGTCGCATTGTCACCAAGCCAGTCCTGAATCTGATGTGCAGACTCGAATAGCTCACGAACAGCATTTAGTACCTGTTGTGCAACGTATGCAGCACTCTTGAAAACCTCACTCTCTGGAAATTCGGGAATATCGCGCAAGCGGTTTGCAATCTGTTCACGGGCACCAACATAAGTCACACCGTACACGTGGGTCATAACCGTCTGCTTTACAACCTTGCGACTCAGCACTGGGTAAACAAGATCTGCCGTGCTCCGATATTGAGGGTCTGCTTCCTTTTCCACCTTTTTCTTCACAATATCGAGAACACGACTGTATACGTCTTGTGGCCTGTCCGCCTTAAGCAAATTAACCTCGCGTGCACCTTCCATATCACCTCCGAGAGCTGCGTAATGCTGCAATCCATTACAGCTTCCATCTTGATGGATACTCAGATGACTCTGAAAGTTTTCTGGACCCTCAGGGTGGTTCAGAGCGTTGTTTATCTCCACACATGCTGCTAAAGCTTGGAAGGGACTCTCTGCCGTTTTCCACCATACTCCATTTCCTAGCGGGTCCTTTGCTGAAGCTCTGAGCTCTTCGATGTGCGCATCTACAAATGCAACACGTTCGTCATGACTAGCTTTGTTCACACCAAACAAATTTGCCAAATGCACTTTAAGCCACCAGAGACCCCTAGAGCCAAGTCTGCGACCTTCCCAGAACATAAGAAGTGAACGACTCACATCATTACCAAGATGGTTAAAGTGTGGGCTTAGTGGGTAGGCTCGGCCTCTAAAGTCTAGGTTGTGAGGCATATAGAATCGTTCTCCAAGTAGAGCACGGGCGATGTCAAGCTTGTAATTTAGATCACAGCGTTGCGAATAGAGACGGCCGTTTTCCAGAGTGACCTTGCGACACTTCCGCCTATAATCACGAAGCACGGTAGGGTCTGAATTACGCGCTGGTTCCTCAATACCAGACAGATCCGGTAACGGTTGAACATGTGGCGGGATATCAAGGAATTCCTTTTTAGAGTTCCACACCTGGCTCACGACCTTGAATACATCCTTATTAACAGTCCAAGCAGTGCGGCCCAGTACATTCAGTCCCTCAAATACTGATTGAAGCTGTCCACGCTCGCTAGCTGCCACGACGTAAGCAAGCTGCTCTGGGCTTTCCTTTGTTCGGATTACCGTAGATGGAGTATACCAGTAACCACCCTTATTCCAGCTGGTCCATGGTAAAGGTTCGCATAGCATAGGCAGTTGTTGTGGTTGAATTGCCGTACGCTCTCCGCTCAAGTACTTGGCAACCACCTTGTGTGGACGTAGAACACCTACTTTATTCCCGTTTTGGTATTGATACGTATGATGAAAAGCGGGTGCTTTGCTTCTCACCTTTTCGCCCGTTACTGGATCAGTGCCTGTGACAGGAACACGAGCCACTTGCATGAACATTGCAATCAACGTGGACCCAATCTTAGCTCGAATGGTAGTCGGCCAAGTATGTGCGAGACTAACGGACTCAGATTGTTCGGTGGAAATCTTTTCCTTCCGACGAGCTTTTGCATTCTTCTTCAGCACGGCTAGCTTATACTCGCGCTCCACGTTCTTACCGATGCTCAAAATGGCTTTAACAGAACGCACAGAATCCATACCATCGCTGTTCAAGCGTAGCAACTCCATCATTGTCATAGCAGGCAGGTTTTCCGCCTTAGCTAAAGTCAGATAGGGCGCATATTCGAACTTTTCGTTAAGCTGCTTAGCTCTAGCATTTCCAAAAGTGCTTTTCAAGAGCTCTTGCGGCACTTCAGATAACTTTTTATATTTTGTCAGGATGCTTAGCCTGGACATTTCAGCTTCAACCAATGGCAGCATAGCTTGATTCCACTCCCACAAAAGAGTATCCAAGCCTTTGAGTTGCACCTTGTTAGCACCAAAGCGGTCGGCCTCGGCCATCTGGTCGAACATTTGCTTCCACTTCATTCGAGCAGCCTCAACGCCACGCGTCTCGATATTACGCTGGCGTCGCTCATTAATGTGGTTCAAAATCTCGTCGAACCGTTTGCGTTCCTCATCTGTGCGAAGCTGCTTCCACATCTCGAAGAAATCGACATCTTCGGGTGATTTGTTCTGCACATGGGGCAAATCAGCCAACTCAGCCAGTTCAGAAAAATTCTTCTGATCAAGCTGGGAGCGATGCTGCAGTCCCGAGAGAACATGACGTACACCGACCAAACCTGGAGACTCTATAGGTTCCAGTTTGGCATAACCCTCTTTGGGGATGGGAGCAGCAATTTGCGAACTGCCTAATGCTCGACGCATACGACCGCTCAGTTTTGGGGCCTCACCCGAAGTCTCGGCCTCAAGATCAGCTGCAGCCAGATGAGGATTATTTTCAACTCGGATATTCCTCTCCCAAGCTTCGAGGGCATTGCGGGTGCCATGGTCAAGATCAGAGACAGGCAGTTTCGCCACCTCAAGAACCTTTTTAATGGTTGAACCCCCAAGAATTTCAAAACGTCTTAATAGAGTCCGAAGCTTTGCAGGGCCTAGTTGTCCTAACATTTCTTGAAGAACGTGCGGGTTTGAACCCGCAGCAAGACTTGCATTCTGCAACATTAGTGCTTCAGTGATCTCGTTTGGAGAAAACTTTGGGATATGGTATGTTATTCTTCGCAGCCAGTCAGATGCAACTTGGGGCCGTCCTGCATTTAAATCTATAAGTCGCTGAAGGTATGTGTTGACAGCCAAAGCGATATCTCTTGGCCCGGCAATTTCAGTCAAACCAAACAGCACAGACTCAGCGCGCTCCAAATTCTTGTGTTCCAAACAAGCCTCCAAGAGAGTCCAAGCATGAACATAATCACTGCTGAATACATTGCGGGCAATGCGGTCTCTAGGACTCGACCAAGAGCCGCGGGTGGCACCAGAGGTCGTAGGAAGAGGTGTCTGCAACATATTCAAAGTTGAAACGCCTCTAGGTCCACCTATGTGGGCCAATTGGACTGAGACTTGCCGAGGACATCTCGCAGTTTTCCGCAAAACTGTCGATCGTCTCAGCATTTGTCGAAGGTTCTAAAGACTTAGTTAGATCTGAGATGTGGATTTTTCAAAAAAAAAATAAGCTGATGTATGTATCACGTGAGTGCCACAACTACCAGCGCGTTCACGTTAAACCGCTGTCTTATGTATATGGATATATATGGATATATATCATAAAGAAATAGTTGTTGCATAGATGGAATGTTTAGAGTTCTTTAATAATGGTTTATATGTTTATAATATGTATAGCATGCTGTCATGAGCATCTTATTGTCATGCGCACACATGAGAAGTACTTACGAGAAGTACAATATAAAAAGGCACAAAATATTACATTGCTAGAATACGGCTGCTACATTATTTTGAGGCCATTTTCCTACAACCAGATTATTGGCACCACTTTTCCGTATTCCAAAGCTTTACTTTCCCGTCATCACCGCCACTAATTACCGTATTGTCATCAGCCCACGTTACAGTGTTGATCTCAAACACGCCATGGGCCTTTTCCTCGACATGTGAAACTATCCAGTTCCCATCTTTATCTTGACTGTAAAGAGCAATTTTGCCATCGGCACCGCTGCTAACAATTTTACCATTACGGCCCCACTTAACTGAATAAATGGGATATTCATGGACTTTGGGCAGATCAGCCTCAAGTTCCCAGTCCTCGCTAAGAACGTCCCATCTAGCAACTGATGGCAGCTTCTCACCATCTCCAGAACCACCTGTTTGAGTTACACGTTTCCAGATTTTGATACTCAAGTCGTCCGAGCAAGAGACGAGGCGCATGCTATGGGGATCGAAATCGCACCCCCAGACCGTTGAGCTATGACCATCCGGGCCTTCCAACACAGCCACACAAAGCCACTCGTCATCATCGCGGCGCCATATCCTGAGTGAATTGTCGTATGATGCTGAGGCGAGGATCTCCTCTGACGGGTGCCATGCCAGCGATTTGACATCCTGCGAGTGTTCCTGAAGAACAGCAACACACTCGAAGTCCTCGGCATCAGGATCCACCTCCCAGATCCATACAGACTTATCGCGTGAGCAGCTGGCCAGAAAGTTTCCATCTGCAGACCAGGCAACACGCTTAATTTCGTTATCATGACCCTCGAGCTGGGCCATGAACTCCCATTGAGGCTCCTCAAGGGCAAATATACTCATAGTTGCGTCGAAGGAACCCAGCGCTAATGCCGCTTGCTGCGGGCGCCACGCTCCGGTGCGCACACTGCGAGTATGAACATCCTTGATTTTCTTGACTAGCTCGCAATCAGGAAGTCGTCGGATCTGCGCAGTTTTATCTGCTGACACCGATACAATATATGGTAGCTGCGGGTGGCAATCTATCTGCCATACGCGGCCTTCATGTATTGCAATTTCCATTAACGTCAACAACCAAACACTGCACGCCTCCCAGCCTGAAACTTTAGATCTGAAATTAAGCGATCATGTGATAGAGTGAATCGATGCGGTGAATCGAGCGAAGAACTAAACTCGTCGGGCTCGCATATCTTGGCCATTTTTAATAGCAATTGATGCTAAGTACATTCAAATTTTAAAGGGCTTACTCTACGTTTGAAGGTTGTACAAGTATTTTCGTATGCTCATCCAGCGAAGACAGTGTTGCATACGACAGTACTGCCGTGGTCAGTATCTGTCGCAGCTCACATGACCGAAACGTGCATTTATGGCGGCGCAGAGCTATATATATATGCGTGTTCGTATAATTATATTCAACAGCCGTTTAGAAAGGACCAGGTTATTAGATTCCTGATTGATTGAGCACAATGGATTGCCGCGGTGAGCATGAGCATGCCCTCCACGGTCACGGCCATGCACACAACCATGATGACGATGATCATATTGCTCCGCCAAATACCAATGAGGCACAGACACTTTATCCTTTCATAGATATTCCAAATGTTCGGGCTTTAAATGCGGAGGATCCAAACAATGCGCCCAAGATCGTGCGGAACTACGATGACAGACTCTCTGAAGAGCCTGTACTTTTGTCGGACGCAGACGAGGAGCTGCTAATCATAATCCCATTTACTGGTCTTGTCAAGCTGCATAGCGTTCTACTGCGGTCCACAGGTGATGAGTCCGCGCCTAAGACGGTCAAGTTGTTCAAGGACCGGCCAGACTTGGACTTTCAAACTGTTGAGGATGCAACGCCACTGCAGACTTTACAGTTCCCCGAGCACGTTGGTCAGGGTATCTCCACCAATGAGGGGAACCATGGCATTGTGGAGTTTGCTGTGAATCGCCCGAAGTTTACCAACATGACTACACTGGTTCTGTATATTCCCGATAACTATGGGGGTGACCAGACTGCTTTAACATATATTGGGCTACGAGGTGAATGGACAGAGCTAAAGCAGGCCCCGGTCATCACAACATATGAAGCATCAGCGCAGCCAAGCGATCATAAGATGTCTGCAAAGCTCCGTAGGGCAGCACGGATGCCGTAACCCCACTACTAACTTGTGATAGATTGGTCACAATCGGGGCAGCGCATGTGTCGCAACAGAACTAGCCACCGAAGTACGCACAGATTGTGGAAGCTGTGTCCGCAAGGCAGAGTTCTAATCACGTAGCTAACGGCAATGTCCTGTAAACACAGTCCGCATTTGCCCGTCTGGTTTGCGCGGCTCTGTGGGCATGTATGTCGGATAAGTCTTGTTATATTATCCAGTAGAGCAGGTTGTCCGATGAATGACGTTGTGTGACGCGGCAAATTGTGAAACTCATAGCTGTAGCATGGAGAGGGACTGCTAGCTTCGTACTGATATGAATTGTCCGTATGTTCTTGGTTTCTATGCCTATTTATGTTCTGGTTTGTTGTTTCACTTGCGTGCTGATTTGCATTCTGATTCGTGTGGTCATGCGTATGATTATCCCTGTTTTCTTGCGATCTTCCAGATGAATTTCTATGGTTTGTAAAATGCGTAAAATAGATATCGGTCTCGGCGTCGGTCTCTCTTTTTATTTGATGGTGCACAAGCACCCACACTAGAACTAGCAGACTGATTATGAAGAACATGGCCAGGATCGCAGCAATCAAAGATAGGGTGAGTTCAAACGTACCAGGGATTCGCGTAACATACTGATTCAAAAAGTCGGTGGGCATGATATGGTGTTGAAGCCTGATGCTGAAATATATATATATATATATGCACAAGCAAGCAGGTAGTGATAGTTCAGATGTTATTTTTTTTTTCTTATTAAAGTTTGCTTTGAGTATAATGAATTTAAGCCTCCTCTAGGGAATACTGGAGATTTAAGACTACTGCGCCCACTTCTTCTGCGAACGACTTCTTCTTGCGCCTCTCGCAGACCTTGCAGACCTTGCAGACATGCTGGGCGCACAAATCCAAAAAGTCAAATCTACTCCGCAAAAGTAACCTTATTTTAACACTAGGTTTGATCCCATTCTACAGCTACTCGAGTTATGGAAGTTTCATGTAATTGTTGGCTGGGCTTAGTTTGTGCCGCGAGTCACCTTGCTGAAGACAGTATCGTAGTCGATCTCAGAATAGTCGGCACCCTGAATGTCCACTGCTACACCGTTCAACGCACGGCGAAGCGCGTCGTGAGAGGTCGCGTATACCATCTTGTTGCGGATAGGCGTCGTGTCAGGAGCCCACGTGTAGAAAATGATCTTCGCGCGCTTGCCGGCGCCACCAGGAAGCTCGTAGTCGAAGTCGTACACAGCGAAGCGGCACTCGTTTTCGGGGAGAAGCTCAGTGAACTCGTCGTACGACTCAGTGCGGCCCTTTTTGTCGATGATAATCTCGGTCTTATCGTCGGAAATGCGATAGATGATGTAGTTCGGCGAATCCTTCTTGCCACCGCCTAGCTTAAACTCATTGAAGGCCTTGAGCGACTCGTCGTTAACACCAACTCCAGAAGACATTGCTTAGTGTGTAAATTAAGTTCCTGTTTGCTAAAAGTAGCACTGAATGTGTGAAAGGGGGGGCTAACTGGGGAAGCAGGTCATCGGATGCCATCTACCTTTGTCAGCGATATTATTCGCAACACGGTATGGCTCGAAGCATAACGAGACCTGCTTGCTTAGGGTTCACTACCACTTCCACCCACAGCTAGTAAACAACCCTTTTGTTGATCTAAGGAGGTTATTTTGGGAGGTTCATCTCCCGTGTTAATGTTAATTACGTTTGCATGGGCATTAGTATTTATTAGAATTCGTGGGTATTAGTATTTTTTTTCGTGTCATCTAGCCTAAGCTTGATGCAGTCTACTAAATAGTGTGTGGACAAGCTGTGACAGTCTTGGCAATGTTTAGATCGCTTAATTGCTAGCCTTGCCCAGCTCGAATCACCACCATCTGAGTACTACGATGCGCGCATAGAGTAAAACGTCACGGATATGGGTTAGGTGTTCCGACGGCTAAAGTAATGATGCAACCCAATTGAGCTGCCGACTAGCAGCAGCTTGCCGACTAACAGCTTGTCGAGTTGGTCAACTATGAATGCTATGACCTAGTATTTGAGCACGAAGACTTCATCATCACTGGCTTGCCACAATGGAAAGATCATTTTGCTCGGAGGTTTGCCTTGACTCGAGTAGTCCACAAAACCCCGACCAGTATTAGCACTATACCCAGCAAGCTGATCCAGTCAGGAACATCGTGCCAAAAAATAAATTCGAGTATGGTCGCATATACTAATTGCGTGTATTTGAAGTTTGAAAGTACACTTGCTTCCTCGAGCTGGATTGCCTTCGACGAGAGATACTGCAGCATGAACCCGAAAACGCCCATTAAGCATACAATGCCCCACATCCGGGCCGAGGAGGGCAAGTTGCGTTCGGATGCTGGTAGAAACACAATTGCAATTGTGGAGCCCACCACACTTGTGACTGCATAGTTGGACACGGAAGCCAAGGCATGCGCACGGTCAGCGATTTTTCGCAGGATGATCATAACTGCCGACGCAGTAACTACTACAAACAGAGACCCACAGATGGCTATGGAACGCATTTTCGCAAAGTGTGAAGCTTCATCCGGATCCATATCCGTTGTTCCCGCGGGTGGTGTAATTGCAGCTGCTCCGAACAACCATGGCGGCCGAGCCATTACTACCACTCCTATCAGACTGACACAACTCGCCAAGGCCTGCTTCCAATGGTACTGCTCGCCAAGAAATATGCGAGCACCAATACACGTGGTGAGGGGGGTCAGAAATGAAATGACCGCAAGATCCGGTAAAGTCATATACATGAGTGCGAAGTATGTCAAACAAATATTCATGAAGCCCAGCAGCCCCCGGATGAACAGAAGTAGGCGAATATCAGCATGTCCCCAAAAGTAGTGTTGAACATGTTTAAACCTCATCACAATAATCGCAATGGTTGAGGTAAAAAACATTCGTGCAAACACTAATATGAATGGGTTCAAGTCCTGCACCAGCAATTTGGATGTTGCCTTCATGAGCGAGCCACACAACATAGCAAGGCAGTATAATTGGACTCCTCTCGAAAATATTATAGATGTTTTTGATGTTGTTTTTCCCTGTTTCGGCTCTTCAACCTCAAATTCATTCGTGGGCGTCAGGTTCCCGGCGTTCTCTGGTCCCGGCAACTCAGACTCCTCATTAAGTCCTATTCGTCCTTCAGCGTCATCATAGCTATTATTCATGAATATTCAGTAGCCACGTCCGTTTTTATGCTGTCACTGTTTATGTCGATTCGTCTCTCGTTAGGGGAAGTTTTATAGCCGTTAATCCAGATCCATAATCGTAAACCCCAGCCCAAGCATGAGATCATCTGAGCATCTGACCAAGCCAGTTTGCAAATAATACATTCAAGTGCAGTTTATAAATATGTAGTAGACAAATTAGTAGGAGGTTTCATGAGGCACAGATCTCCTGAAAACTCGACCCCATTTCTTACTGGAAAGTAATACCTTACTCAATAGACATTGCTTTTTATCCAAGAATGCTATAGCTATTAAGGCTCAGGCGTGTGCTGGTGTGGAGGTGTGGAGATGTCTGTGCGTACGCTTTTCATGAACCCTGAGATCTTATCTCAAGCAGCGTCGCCTGTCTGTCTGTCTCATTGATTATAAAAGTGGTTTAGGGTTTATCCGTTAATGATTGGAACCTCTAAGACAGATCACAACTTGGTTTGAGAAAGGTAATATAGTTTTAGAGCTGATGGCAAACTTTTGAACAAGTTTAACATCAAAAAAAAAAAAAAGAAAAGAGTAGCTAATCTATACGTTAATCTCAATCATTGTGCAACTCGGAGTAGAAAGAAAAATCTAAAGGTTTTTCTCGAGACGCTCCTTCACAAAGTCAATGAACTCCTCAGTAACTACGTAAGAGCTGCGATCAGTCTCGCCACGAGCAAGAGCAAGATCCTTCGTCATCTTGCCATCAACGGCAACCGTATCAATTACTGCCTTCTCGAGAGCTTCAGCAAACTTCGTAACATCGGGCGTGTTGTCGAGGCGGCCGCGCTGGGCAATACCACGCGTCCAGGCAAAGATCGAGGCAATTGAGTTCGTCGAAGTCTCTTTACCCTGCTGCCACTGGCGGTAGTGGCGTGTGACTGTACCATGGGCAGCCTCACTCTCGAAAGTTCCGTCAGGAGAAATCAGCACCGAGGTCATGAGTCCGAGCGAACCAAAGCCCTGAGCAACAATGTCAGATTGTACATCACCGTCGTAGTTCTTAAGAGCCATAATGAAACCACCTTGGGACTTCAGCATCTGGGCAACCATATCGTCAATGAGACGGTGCTCGTACCAGATGCCATCCTTCTCGAACTGGGCCTTGTACTCTTGTTCGAAAACCTCAGCAAAGATGTCCTTGAACCGGCCATCATACTTCTTCAAAATAGTGTTCTTCGTGGCCAAATAAAGCGGAAGCTTTTTGTTCAAGGCCATACGGAACGACGAGTGGGCAAATCCACGAATGCTCTCATCCGTGTTGTACATGCCCAGAATTACACCACCACCGTTCTTGTAGTCAAAGACTGGGTACCGCTCCTCTTCACCCTTCTGAGGCTTGTAGACAAGCTCAACTGAGCCCTCGCCAGGAATAACTACATCCTTCGCCTTGTATTGGTCACCGTGAGCGTGACGGCCAATAATGATTGGCTTAGTCCAGCCAGGCACAAGTCGCGGGATGTTCTCAATCACAATAGGTTCGCGGAAAACTGTGCCACCGAGAATGTTGCGGATCGTACCATTGGGCGACAGCCACATCTTTTTAAGATTGAACTCCTCAACACGAGCCTCATCGGGAGTGATCGTCGCACACTTGACACCCACCTTGTACTTCTTGATCGCATCCGCTGAATCAACTGTGACCTTATCCTCCGTCTTGTCACGGTTCTCAATACCAAGATCATAGTATTTGAGATCCACGTTAAGATAGGGAAGAATAAGCTTCTCACGGATGGACTTCCAGATGATGCGGGTCATCTCATCACCATCGAGCTCCACAATGGGATTCTTCACTGTAATCTTTGAGGCTGGCATAGTTAGTATTCGTCTTTCTGAAACACACTTTATATTTGCAACGCTTCTGAGTGGATGAGACTAGTCATAACTGCAAGGCCTTTATCCGGACAGTAGCGCACAGGGGGCAAGGGCTTCCGCAGGACATGCTGATTGTGCCCCACACATCGGATATGAGCCTAAGCGTTCCCGAATTCGCTGCCGGAGCCACGTGATGGAGGCTCTGATGCCTGCCTGCACAAGTATAAGTTCATGCGGTGGTGATGAGAAGTGCTGGTGCACACAGTGCAGCTGCTTCTCGTCAGCTGATGACAAGCGGCCGATGCGATACAATTGTCACCACTCGGGTTTAGAACCTAGACACAAGTAATAGTCTCATCCTCAAATGCTCAGAATTCACATTGTTTCAAAGTAAAGAACCGTTGGTTCTTTTCGTTTTACTTACCATGACGCACAAAAGTACGCGGGGAAAACACCATTTTTGCTTGCAGTAAGTCTGTATAGTGTTAGCTCTCTCTCTGTTTGAAATACCGATAAAAGCTTCTCTTACCAGTGCTATCTTGTATATTTCGCAACCGGTAGCACGAAAGATCAGCCGTTAAAGCACTTACCTTTAGGCGTGATTTACAATAAGATGAATCTTAGTTCACGGCAATCGCTCATATCCACTGTGCTGATGTAACCACTGACTACGACGATCCAGTGACAGAGTAGAACCGTTATCGCTCGATACGGGCGATTTCGGCGCTTTTATCGGCTAGGTTTTTTATGCGAATGATATCAATGCTGCATTCAGTTTGCCTTGTTGTTCATTTCTAAAGTTGGCACTTATGACCATTTGGTGTCGAAAAATGATAAAAGTTTATAATCTAATTCTAAAGCAATAGTAGTTGAGGTAGTAGTAGTATTTTCTGCAGTCTAGGCTCTTACCGCACTTGGTTCGCTTGGTTCGTTTGATTCTAGGCTTTTGACTCTAGAACCTTAGCCTGAGCTCGTTGGCGGGTCATAAATTCATAAAATGCGAATTGGTTCGCATTGCATCCTTTTTCATAGATGTAGCGTCCAGCTAGATATGACGCAAAGATTGCATCAAGGTATGCTACGGGGACGTTTTTGAGAATGGTATTCAAGCCTAGGGTCTTCACAAGCGTTTCAGGGAGTGCGTCACGAAGTATACTGTTGCGGAATTCAACATCCTCCCACAAGGTGGAGCTACTTAGATCGTCCCCAAGCGTGTTAATAGCACGCGACAAATCATCGCTAAGCACGGACCGCGGTTTCTTCGTGATTTCCGCGTCACGCCAAATCGCTTCAAACTCTAGCCGAGCATTGAGCTTGATACGCTCCTGAACATCCTTCACGTACTCTTTGTAGAATTCCGGTGCCTGTGCACCGGAGGTTGTAGAAAGACACATGTTCTTGAAGAATCCCTCATCATCGAATGCTAATGAGGCAAGCACTTCCAAGCTAGAGGAAGTGACACCACCCTTATTTGCGCTAGCATCCTTATAGATGATTGCGCCGGCGTCCTCGAGCTCAAGCTTGGCTGATTGTGAGAGGAAAAGGTTCGCACCCTCAACAATGAAAGGAATAAGTGTCTTTCCTGACTTCTCATCAATAAGCTCACTCACATTGCCAGCATTAATTGCTTCTGGGCGGCCTCCACAAGGAACAAATATGTCTATCTTGTGCAGCTTGGCTGCCTTAAGATGATAGGAGTTGCGGAAGGCAACACCATTGTCTACAAGCTCACCGTTGGGTAGTTTCACGTTTGAGTCTTCCACGAGCACCTTGTATCCCTCCGAACTTAAGAGGCTGGAGTCATAGTCCGCAATCATCTTGCGTTCAGAAGCGAGTCGCCTGAGATCCGCCTTGTCTAATCCAGCCGGGTCGGCAAGAACACCACTACCATCCACAATAGCTATGTAGCGCTCATTCGGCGTGCTAAGCAGAATCTCGTTCGAGCCAAGATCACCATCAGGGCCACCAGTTTGGAGCTTATTCACAACCTTGTCCTCGAGGTTGAGTTTGCGGTAAATCCCTTTTACGTATTCACGAACAGATAAAGACGTCATTCCGTACTCGTCGTGCGGAATGCCTCCAACCTGAGGAGACTTGCCAGTGAAAAATGACTTCCACCAAGGAGCACCACGGCCTTTGGCGTGTTGTGTGGCCCAGTCAACAAGTCCAGCAGTGTTCTCATCCGGACCCATGAACAAGATCTCATTCTCTCCGTAATAATCGGCAATAGCTTCCTTAATGCCAGGCGAGTTACCGGGGATCAGGAGATCAATAATAGAGTCAATGTATTTCTGGAAACTCTGCGTAGCACAGTCTTGGTTTTCAGCATTGAGTAAGATAACACCTTTAGAGCCGCCCTCGGGAATATCTTTGTTTTTGCGTTGCTGTGTATTGGCAAGATTATAGTTCTCGTCGAAGAGTTGTCGGGCGTTGATTGCGTGAGCCTCTTTGTTGCGCGACTTCACGATTCGGATACCGCCACGAGCAACGTCACGGAAACGTAAGTGGAACCCAAAAAATTCCTGGCCAACCACCAAAAACATTCCGAACAAAGGCTCGGGATATTCTACGCGTGGTAAGAAAGACGGTTCGAGTCGGAAACTGATAGCTACCTTCGTGGGTGTAAAGAAGTTGGTCTTTAGAACATGCTTATTGAAAGTAAGCACAGCCTCAAAAATGGTGGCCTCGTCCTCCGAGGTGAGCTTGGAGATAGTGGCTTGTAACTCCTCAGTTGTAGGTATTTCCTCGGGAGAACGAGACCAGAAAAAGCGTTGATAATTCAGCTTTTCGCTGTCTTGCGAGCTATCATCGGTTGCTGTTGACTCAAACTCATAGTTCAAAGGGACGTAGTGAATACCAGCAAAATGCAAGTAGAGGATTTTGACAATGTCCAGTCTGTTGCGTAAAAGCTCGCTAATATATTCGCCTGTGAATGATGTGCCTCTGAGACGTCTCTTAAGTCGTAGCATGAGCGCCGAATTTGCGCTATTTGACATATCAAGTAATTTCATGAGAGAACTATACTCAGGACCCAGCCTATTCAAAAACCGTGAGACAAATACGAATGCACAATGCGCGTACACTGCTTCCTGAAGAGACATTTTGCCCTGAGCCAGCTCAGAAGAAAACTCTGAATTTGGAAGACAGTAGAGAAGCGAACACTCATAAAGGACTTGAAACATGGCTTGCTTGAATGTGGGAGCATGGCGAGTGCCGCCATTAGGGATGGGTTTCAGGTAGACGCATACGACTGTGATTCCGTTGGCAAATTGATCAACATATTTGCGAGAAGAAGTCAGATTGTAGAAATGATAGAGGTCTGATAGAGCCTTGAAAAAGCCGGGCGCTGTTCCCTGGCGGTAAGCTACAACAAGCCTTCCCTCTTCAACGTTAGCGATTTCAAAGATTTCTGTAACAGGGCCTGTGCGGTTCACAGCTTTCTTGATCAATTCCTCGTATATTTGTTTCGTATGCTCACTAGCGCGGTTTAAAAAGTTGCGGTCAGCGATTTTGCTAAGCGAAGTCTCAGAAGGGCTCACTTCCTGGTGGCTAAACTGGCACTGGCCCACAAAATAACAGCGCAGCGTGCCGTATACAGAACTTACATCGGGGCAACGAAATGATTCAACACGAAACGCCTTCGCAGAGTTCGAGGGTGCAACGTACTTTTGGTCAATGACCCGTTCGTACTCGCTGTACTCAGGCTTTCCGGGAATAGTTGTGTCAAAAAATACCGCATGGTCCTCGTACTGACGATCAAACAGCAGTCGCTCACCATTAGGGAAATCTTGGTTGCTTCCCCGAGCATGACTCGCTAACTTAGCCGACCATAGCGACAAAATGTAAGATCGAATGTTCTCTATCGTGTCATTGGCAAAGTAAGAATAATCGATATCGAGGCTAGTGTAAAACCATTCGACTTCAGCATCAATTCGCTCACTAGGAATAAGTCCTTGGAGCGAATTGGCCACCTCTTTCATTTGCTTCCGCAGACCATCAAACTGGGTATGCTCAAAATTGTATCCTTCGATTTCATCCTTGCCAAGGACACGAATGGCTGAATGGCTTGGTGTGCCCAAGAGCGATGACATCCTAGAGATTGGAGGCCTATCAGTATGAATCATAGTCCAAATTATGAAAAGACTTGTTTTGTGGGGTTCAATGAAGCAAGAGTGTTTCTTTTATATTTAGGAAATGGCGTTATCATATATGAGTATTTGCATGCAGTCTCTTGCGTCTTTGAGGGTAAGGGGCTCATAACAGCATAGAACTGATAGGCTGATTGCATGCTCAAAATGAGCATGCTCTTAAAAATAAAAAATAATAAACGCGTTCTTAAAGCATTCCTTCAAGATAGTGTATTTATATGCGGAAATCATTCATTTAATATTAGAATTTTATCGGCTCGGTATCCACGGAGGTAAGGGCACTTCCTCGCTCATGCATAAGGTGGGGCACACTAAAAATGGCAGACACGCTGGCGTCGAGGTTAAACGGATACCGTAGCAGTAGGGCCGAGTTATACATGTTGTGAGCAGCGTAACAGGGTTCCGAACCTAGCTCAGAAGTACAGGCGAAACAGGCAAAAAATAGTTGAAAATACGATTGGTTGAATTTTTCATATTATTATTTCCATTCTGAAACATTCACCTATTTTTGGCCCATATGAGGGGTCACCCCGCATTTGAGAGCCGTTTTGGAATACCCCCTCTGCCGGGCTGTTTTCTTGATCATGTGCTTAGTAGTCAAGATGTCACATCAGGCACGTGATATTGCCTTTTGAACAACAATTTCATGAGTAATGTGCCGTGAACAGTGTGGCCTTTGGGTGGTGAAATTTCACTAGAATGAAAGGACTTGTGCGCATCAGATTGGCTCGGTTTGGGAGGAAACACCAGCCTTTTTACAACATTGTTGTGACACAGGCCAAGAAAGCACCTCACAAGCTTCCTATCGAGGTCCTAGGGACTTACCATTCAGAAGCTCAGCCTTTGTCTCCTTTGGAGCTTAAAGAGAAAAAGCTTCCCGTTAAGGATGTACGGCTCGATTTCTTAAGAGCCCAGTATTGGCTCGGGACTGGCGCCCAGCCAACACCTACAGTTGCCCGTCTTTTCAAGAAGGCCGGCCTTCTACCCCCAAATTGGCCAGGACCTAATCAGCCGCAGCTGCAGGGCGCCCTTAATCGTCCGGTAGTGCGCGAGCGAGAGGCAGCCCAAGAGTCTGCGCCTCCTCCGGTTAGATAGACTTCTCGGGCAGACTGTAGGTTGCTAGGTAGTGGTCATATAGCTTGTACATATGCTTATATTTATTTTTTTTTGGTTAGCACCGCTCGAATACTCTATATAATCGTGGCAGACTTGCTATTTCCACAACTGACGGCAGCATTTCTTGTGTGGGGATAAGCGATACTTTTGCCGTCTCGAATAGTAACTGGATTTGCTCGTTAGAGGTTTCTGTTGTTGGCAAATGCGCAGTTGCCAGTGCTCTTAGAATTGATTTTAGACATTTTTGCTCATCTTCCCAATCTACGTGTTTCGTGAGATCTCTTATTAGCTCTGGGTATCTTGATATAGGAGGCGAGTATCCTGGAATGAGCAGTGGCAGCTGCTCCAAACGCCATTCGCCGACTGTCTCCTTGATACTGATGCAAAAATAGTCTTCAAGCATTGACGACATGGCCGTCATTTGATCTAGTCCAACTGTGTCTGTGCCTGCCATTTCAAGCAGGGCTGTCAGGGGCAAGCCGTCTCCGAGGTGAATAGTTCCAAAGTTTCCAAAATCCTGCAAGCCTATTTGGTACATAAGTCCAAAAATTATCTCATTATACTTGACAAGGTAGAGATGAACATCATGCTGAATGGCTGCGCAGGCATGGGTTTTATCAATGATTCCAACAAGTGTATGTTCATTGAACAGTTGTAGAAGTCTTGAACTCACACGATCCTTTGTTTCCTGAATCAGTGCCTTTACTGAAGCAAGACGCAGGTCTCGGTAGTCGCGCTTTACGGACTCTGGCCGACTCATGAGATATGATTCGTCCGATTCATCTGCATTCAAGGCATCAACATCTGAGATATCCGAGTTAAGAATATGGGACGAATCTGCCAAGGAGCTGGCAGTATCATCATTGCCGTTACGAGGCCGTGAAGTATCTTGTGCTTTTGATAATTGATGTGAATAACTGGCTATAGTTCGCTGTTTTGGATCTGTGCGCACAAGCTTGTACTCATAACGAGGCACGCTTTGAGGAATGGAACTGAGGCTCTTTTCGCTTTCGTCGCTCCCACCGTTACCATTAGAGTTTGAAGAAAGCGGTTTTACCGTTGGTAAATGTGTAGCTGTGATATAAGACTGGATTCTGAAATCTCGGCTATGATCGTTAAGAGTCAAAAGATGTTCGATTCCACCACAAATGCTACTCACGATCTCTTGTTCGTGCAGAAACTGCAGCTCCCGTTTTGTAGGATGGATGTTTACGTCTACGTTTGTGCTGTTGATACTCAGCGATAGAAAAACAAACGGATAAGAGTCTCCTCGAGGCAAATGACTGGCATATACTTTGCGTATCCCTCGGGCCAAGGGCTCACAAGTAACTAGCCGATTGTTGATGAAAAATATAAAGGGCATTCCACGTTTAGAGAAGTTCAAGCCGGTGACCCAGCCATTTGCACTAATTAGCCCAATTTCTTCGTTTGCAGGGACTTCCAACTTTTCCAGTTCCTGGAAAACATTAGATCCAAATACTTTTCGAATCTTCTCCTTTCCGTCTGTTCCGGGGATCACGACCGGTTGACTATCCTGCCATTTCTTGCAACTGAATGTACAAGGATATTGAATCGCATACCGGCTGACCACATCCAAAACCTTTTTGTACTCTGCTGAGTCGCTGCTTGAACGAAGAGCTTTCGAACGCTGGGGCATATTGAAGAAAAGGTCCTCAACAGAAATCTGCGTGCCGGTATTTCCAGCTACATGCTTTGTCTGCAATAGTTGACCATCTTGATATGTCGCCAGTGTAGCCAATTTCGCTTCGCTGGTCTTTGTCTTGACTGAAAGATGTGCAATGTGTGAGATTGAGGCAAGAGCCTCGCCTCTAAAGCCTAATGTCGATACGGTTTGTAAGTCTTCAAATGCTGTGATTTTTGATGTGGTGAATCTTTGGGCTAAAATTGGTAAATCTGCCTCATCAATTCCGTGGCCGTTATCTGTAATTTGCAAAAGCTTATGGCCGCCTTCTTTGACAATTACGTCAATATTAGTTGCCCCTGCGTCTAAAGCATTCTCGATCAATTCTTTCAGTGCATTCGCTGGGCTCACGACAATTTCTCCTGCAGCAATTTTGTGTACAACATTTATATCCAAAGCCTTGATCCGCCTACCCATTCAACGATTCAACGCGTTCAGGTTCTTAACGCGGCCCGCGTCGAAATAAACTAAATAACTATTATTAATAACCTTTAGCCTACTTGATGATCTGAACGTAACTGGTCGTCGAGTGTCCACTAGTTAGCTTCTGCTATCTATCTAAATTGGAAACGTGTGATATTATTTTTTTTGTTTTCTCTAATTGATTGACCTTTTCCAATTTTTATTTCTTTGGATTCCTTACTTCTCTCGGGTATTGAACCCAGTTGGAAAGACATTTTGAATATGAATAGTTCGATAGGGTGGTCTAAAAATAAGTATGAGTCAAATGTAGCATATGCTACTTTTGGTACTTTGTAGCTATAAAAACCTTAGCCAAATTTATCACATATTTAGCTGCAATAGCTGAACATTACAAGAGCTTGCCGTAATTATCAGATTTTTTTTTCTTAAGCATGCTTAGTTTACCTCAGTGCTTTGCAGGGTCATTTTCTGTCCATTGCATTCATCTAGAGCAAGTTTTATGATGCGAATAAATGTACTCTGAGGTTATATATATGCAAAGCTACTTGTGCCCAGATAAAGTTAAGTATCGACTATATTCGAAAGGTAAATCCCTCATTGTGACAAAAGATATTCAGTTTGTGTCATAAGGATTGAGTTATTCCTAGCTTTGCTGTTCTAGCATTAAGGGCTTGCGAAATTACTTCCAGCGTTAATTATCTAGTTCATTTGTTCTGATTTAATAACGTTTGTTTACGTTCTGTGTCGAGGTAGGGGTCTATATGTGGCGACGGGGGAGGGGGGTATGCTTACACGTGAGGTGAACTACATTGAAATATGGCACATCACAAGGTGTACACAAGGTGTACATTGCTAGCTTAATTTCATTAAGTTACAAGCAATATACAATATATATACAATATATACACAGACAACAAAAATCACAGACCGAGCTGTGATGGAGTCAAATCATTAAGTGGCCACTTGGCTTCGGGGATAACGTTTAGGCTGTTTGGGCTGCATCCGTAGGCTTCATAGATCTCAATTCCAGCCCACCCGATCATAAGTGCATTGTCAGTACACCATTTGATGTCAGCAAAGTCTACATTCACTCCAACCGGCTGCAACTCAGTAATTAGCCGTTCTCTGAGGCGTGAGTTGGCAGCAACCCCACCAGCACACAAAAGTGATATCGGCTTGTCGATCTCGGGATGAAGATCCACTGCTAGTTTCGTCTTCTTTATGATATGGGTGAACATAGCATCTAGAATCCGGGCGCCAAATGCCCGGCGAAGTTGTTCCGGTTGTTCAGCTAGAGGTTGCCAGCCGAACTGCCGCTCGATACGAGGCATGAGAGATGCAAAATGCGCAAATGAGAACGCAGGGAGACGTTTCTTCTCTTTCTCCAAAGCGATTGGAATGTTAAACTCGGCAGGAAGAGCACCGAAATCAACAGAATCCCATGATCCTACGAATTGGTCAAGCTCTTTGCCCAGCATAGCACCAGTTAAACCTAAGACGCGCGCACATTTATCAAGACTATTTCCAACTGCGTTGTCTATAGTGTTAACAAGAATTTTGTGATCAAATAGAGCTTTGGAATGCACTAGCATTGTGTGACCTCCACTTACTAGTAAACTCAAAAAGGGAAACTTAGGGAAACTCCCGTTTGAGAAGAACCGTGGCGTAAGTAAATGAGCAAGCATATGATGAACGGGAATAAATGGTACATTCCATGCAATAGCAAGGCCCTTACCGACCTGCAGTCCGGCTGCCAGAGACGAAAACATACCAGGCCCTTGGGTCGTACAAACAAGGTCTACCTTTGGCCTCCCATTACGGTGAAGGACCTCATTCACAACAGGCCCAAGTTGATGTAGATGATGCGCTAGCGCATCTACAGGGATTATACCACCATCTTTGGCACTATCTAGTGTTACTTTCAAGTGATCCTCCAAAATTGGTGGACCATTAGGCCTCCGGTCAATCAGGCATACAGCACTGTCATCACAAGATGACTCAATCGCAAGAACTCGGTATGCTCTTCTAAATACTGAAACGCCAGGGCGCCAGGCTTGCATAAGTACACGAAGCCGCTTAATTCTAGGTCGATTATCGACTCTGCTGCCGCTCTGATGTAAATATTTGTGGGTCTGTGTGAGTCAGCGCTGCAGACCGATGTGGAATCCAAACACGAAGCGGACAGAAGAAGAAATAGAGGTTTAGTTCGTTAGCAGTACAATTAAATAATAATAATAAAAAAGAAATAGTAAGGGAAGGAAGAAAAAGAAAAAGAAAAAGAGGGGAGCCGGTTTGGGTAATGCAATGAATCAACTTTTAATTTCCTTCACAGAAGAAGAAGAAGGCGCATCCTGAATAGGAGTTAGGTTTCTTGTGACGCTCGGCGTCTTGTTTAGACCCAGCATACCCAAAGAAGTGCCAAACCTGTACATTTCACTGAAATCATCGACATAGAGATTCGTCTCGAGCCATGGTGCGTTTTTGTCCATTAGTCTACCTTGAAGCTCTTCGGGAACATTTCCAGGCGGGAAGATTAAGTTCAACGCCACATAAAGAGCAAATGCCACGATAAATCCCACGATGTAATTCAAGTCATAGAGGTATATGGCACCTTGTGGCACTGGCTTACCAGTCGATCCAACAAAGCCTGGCATGTTTGGAACTAATGCGAGTAGATATGCAGCATAGCCCCGCCAGTTGCATCCAAAGCGAGTATTGTACATGTACAAACTCTTCTTATCGTTTGAATATAAGTCGTGAAGTACAACCCTGCCGCGGCGAAGCCAAACATAGTCGGCCATTATGACTCCAGATATAGACGACAGGAAGACCGAGTACGAGGATAAATACGTGGTGAATGTGCTTCCGGATGAGAAGAAGTTCCAAGGGCAGATACATAATGCCAACGCTGCACAAATATAGCCACCTCTGCGGATGTTGATAAAGCGAGGAATTAATGCGGTTAGATCTGTTCCTGCAGACAGTGAATTGGCACAGATGTTTGTACCGATTTGAGCAATAAGCAAGCCCACTGAAATGAGAAAAACACCACCACGATCGCCGGCAGTATCGCCTAGCACAAACTTCTTAAGCACTTGTAATGGATCCCATTCGATTTTTCCGAATAGAGAGCCCGAGGCCGAAGCCACTAGGAGACCAATAAGAGATGTAAGGCTGAATGAAATCGGGATAGTGAGTCCCTGAGACCAAGTGGCCGCTTTTGGGCTTACAGCAAAGCGCGAAAAGTCTGGAGCATTCAAAATCAGGGCTGCGTAGTTGGCAATACAGCTCATGAACATGTTGATCCAGGCCCATGCGCGACTGTTGGTATCAAGCGTGTCCTTGGCATGGGAGATGGTCGCACCAGCACCGTGGGCGCGCACAAGAGTCCATACGAGGAACGCAATGGCTACTGTGGGTGCAACAAAAGCTTTTAGAGTAAAGAGATGACGCACTTGATGCGGTGGTAGCCAGATAGCAGGTAACTGAAGAATCCATGCAATGAAAAAGCTCACAAATCCGAATACGGTTGTTCCGCTAAGGTTCGATAAGCCCATGCGTTTGTCAACGTGAGGGCCGAAAATGGCGTAGAGCATGAGTTGTACAAGCTCACCCATGATCCAAGTCTGTGATCCGAACCAAATAATGGCGAGTACAACACGGTTAATAACAGGCCATACACTTCCATACACCCCGAAAGACGAGCGACAAGCAACCGGAAAACTAACATGTGCATAGCTTCCGATGCGAGCTGTCCACATAATCATTAACCCGGCAACTAAATAGCCGACCCAGATTGCCAGCCAAGTTTCCCACCATGTGAGCCCAGCTTGTACACCAGTACCGGCGATCTGCCAAGAGTTCACATTGATCGAATCTGCAATCCACAAACTCACAAAATTGTACCAACGCCAAGTGCGTCGCCCTGACTCCACCGGTTTCAGATCTTCATTATATAGAAACATTTGAGCAGTTGTGAGTCCTGCTGAGGGACTAGCCTCCAAAAACTCGAGCCAATGTTGTCCGTTTTTCCAATCTTTCGGTAGCCTGCGCTTCTGGTTTAGAACGGGCTCCCAGCGAGACTCATACAGCTCACCAGTAACCGCGTCTACAGGCTCGTCCATACCATTGTTAACGTCTTTTTTAGGTCCCGGTGCGTCTGACGATTCCATTTTTTTGTAATTTGCGCCCACGAACTGATTAAATTCTTACCCTGATATCGGGCGAAGTTACATAGGCGATTTATTTATATGGGGCTTCTGCAGATCTGAGTAACTACGTTGCGTTGCAACACCATGCAGTGTCTCTTATCTATATCATTACGATAAATACAGTAGTAGGGTTGTTTATCTTGGATTAGAAACTATCTATCTGAGTTCCACGGCGAAATCTCCCAGAAGCTGTCACGTGTCGGTATTAAATCGGTATTGTGATCGCCAAGTCCTAAGCTAAGCGACTAAACGCCATATGTAACTAGTGTTCTATATGTATCACGTAGACTAGATAATACTTGAGTACCCGAACAGTTTCCCGATGATTAAGTGTTTCACGTGATGTGATTTTCGATATATGATCGTCAAGTTGTTCGCTAATAACTTCCTAAATTGCTGTAGGGCTTGGTTCTCTTGATAGGGGGAGAATTGGTGTAGTTACCAAGAACAAATCCTTGTTTGGTAAACTTATGGTAAATATAGGTCAATAGCAATTAATTTCTCCCTTTTATATCTGCATTTAAAAGCCTTGGCTAGTAGTATTCCAGTGTTGGATGCCTTCTATCGGACATGCGGGGATACACCACCCTAGCCTTGATTCAGATAACATTTGCCGATATATAAAGATGGTGCTGGCAGGGAGATGTAGGTGACTTTATTGGATCACGGTTTTAGCTTCTAATGAGTGTTAAAGTTTCTGCTGGAGGCTATACGTGGGACCAGCCCACGCAGCTATTTATCAACAATGAGTTTGTCGATGCCACGTCAGGTAAAACGATCACCGCCTACAACCCCGCTACTGAAGAAGAGCTGGCAAAAGTACAGGCTGCTTCGGAAGCAGACGTTGATAAGGCAGTGAAGGCTGCACGAGAGGCGTACAAATCTACGTGGCGCCACTCGTCTGGTGTTGAGCGTGCCGAGCTTCTGTTTAAGTTGGCGGCTGAAATTGAGAAGGAGGCAGATTTTCTCTCAGCTCTTGAGACATCCAACAGTGGTAAGCCTTTGCACACAAATGCTGTAGGCGACATTGCTGAGTGTGTTTCGATTTACAAATACTATGCCGGCTTGGCTGATAAAGTTGAGGGCCGTGTGACGATGAATGACCCCCAGCGATTGAGCTACACGCGCCATGAGCCATTTGGTGTTGTGGGCGCTATCATTCCCTGGAACTACCCGCTGGCAACGGCTTGCTGGAAGCTTGCGCCTGCACTTGCTGCTGGTAACACTGTTGTGTTGAAGACGGCTGAGAACACTCCAATTTCGATGCTGTATTTCGGAAATTTGGTGAAGCGGGCTGGATTCCCACCCGGAGTTATCAATATTCTGAGTGGTTACGGCGCTGTCTGTGGAAATGCCATTTCTGCTCACATGGATGTTGATAAGCTGTCATTCACGGGTTCGAGTCCAGTAGGCCAGAAAATTCTCGAGACTGCCGCTAAGACAAATCTTAAGGATGTCACGCTTGAGCTTGGCGGCAAGAGTCCGATGGTGGTGTTTGAGGATGCCGATCTGGAGCAGGCTGCCAAGTGGGCGTATGAGGGTATTATGTTCAATATGGGCCAAGTCTGCTGCGCGACATCGCGACTCATTGTTGAGGATAGTATTTACGACAAATTCGTTGCTGAGTTTGTGAAAGTGGTGGAGTCGCAGGCCATCATTGGCGACACCTATGACAAGGACACAAATCATGGGCCTCAGGTCTCCAAAGCTCAGTTCGAAAAGGTCCTTGACTACATCAAGACCGCAAAGGATGAGGGTGCCCGCATTGCTTCTGGCGGTGAGCGTTGGGGCACAAAGGGTTACTACGTGAAGCCGACTGTGCTTGCCGATGTCACCCCTGGCATGCGCGTCGCCAAGGAGGAGGTTTTCGGACCCGTTGTTGCTGTGTTGAAGTTTAAGGGCTACGACGAGGCCATTCGCATCGCTAATGATGTCCAATTCGGCCTCGGTGGTGCGGTGTTTTCGCGTGACATCACAAAGGCTCATAAGGCTGCAGCAGAGATTGACACGGGCACTATCTGGATCAACTCATCCAATGACCAGGACTATCATTTGCCATTCGGTGGCTTCAAGATGTCTGGTGTAGGCAATGAGCTCGGTGGTTATGGCCTTGACACATATTTGCGCATTAAGTCTGTACAGGTCAACCTTGGATACAAGCTCTAGATAGACACTGTAACGCATTGGAAACTAGACACAGATCGTAGATAAATAACTAAGATAAATAACATAGATATTAGACAGCATAAACTCAGTATAAAATAAAATGTGATACTTGAATTCATCGTACATATATATATATGTATGTATGTATGTATGTATGTATATATACTTGAGTTTGTTAGAAGTGATTTGATAGTGCTTTGATTCCCTGTTTAGATGGGGATCGTGAATGGAGAGCCGGGAAGACTTGAATTCAAGCGATGCTTTGAGTGAAATCAACACTCCAAATGTGTGTGAGTTGTTCGTTGATGTGGAAATCTATCGTGTCACTCGTTACACCTCTTAAATATCTGTTGTAACGTAATGCTCTTCCATAGATAACGTGAAAAGTGAAATATGCCACCTTCTATCAATCAAATTATTTCTCCTACACGTGTACATAATATACGATTGCTCAATCACATACATCATTCTTCATGATATTAAGGGGAGGTTACTAGGACAAGTCTTCTTCAGATGGTTGCTTTTTCCCTCCTATGCTATACAACCTACCACGTTCTCTGACTACTTGAACTTGGTAGTCTATATAGTCTCCAGGTGGAAAAGCTCATCCTGCTCAGTAGAGAGCGTTGCCTTTTCAGCACGGGGTGGGTTGAGATCTCCAAGGGACTTGCCCAGCACATCAAGAAGGTCACTATTTTCTTGTCCCAGCCGCTTCAGCACCGCGACTGCTTTGTTTTTACGATTGAAGAGATCCACATTCTTTCCAAGTTCTGCATAAAGATCCCTTTCAAGTCGTCGTGCCTTCTTTCTATACATCTTGACAACTTTAGTTGAATTCCGCGCCCCAGGCGTCCTCTCAGGTGCACTATCGGACGGAGGCTCCCTGGACGGGTCCACCATTCTTTTTCAATCCAAAAAAAAAGAAGAAAGTACCAAAGAAGCCGTCTCTCGTGGGTGTCGTTCGCTAACTTGGTACTTATTAGTCTCTGAGTTACTAGTATTGCCCAGCCTGGTTACATAAGGACGCGTTCTCACTAGCACTCCAGCAGTGTGCGTTTGGGCTGTGTGCCGGTGTTTTGAATCCTACACAAGCATTGAGCAAACTCAGCGCTTGCAGTTGCATGGAAATGGGTGCCCCAAGAACCAGCGAGCCGGACTCGCCACGGCGGCCCACACCGCATTCCGTGGGCAACGGCATTGGACTGGGGTCGCGAACGCCTCGTACCCCTCCAGAAAAGTCAGCCCCAGACCTATCAATTTGTGAATCAAGCCACGAATCCAGCCGCGAATCCAGCCGCGAATACAACCGAGACACTCGCGTTCAGGATCTTCTGGGGAAGCTTCACCGTGAGGAGAAGATTAGGGATGCAGCAGAGGTAATGCTTGCGGACCTTAATCACGGACAGGGCCAGCATAAACTTCACAGTAACATGATCAAACAGCTGAATAGTTTGAATGCCCTGAAGCCCGACACGCTACATAAGCGGAAAGTAAAGCAGCAGCTAGAGGCTGCCGAGCAGCACATTGAGCAGATCACACAGCAGCTCGTTGAGCTTGGTTTTGATGAAGATGACGATATAAGTAGTGGAGATGAGGATGGAAGCACAAGCATGCTGTTTGCTCCTGACGATATGAATGGGTCAAGCACTTTTGACGCAGGGATAGAGGCAACCTCGGCCTATCTGCGCGCACCGCCTCCGCCACCTCCGCCATTACATCCCCTAGGTATGTCACTAAGTGCTACACCTAGCCTCACTGATTTAAATGGCCTTTCCACCCAGTCGTTGGCTGGTGGAATCGCAAGTGATTCACACTCTCATCATACGCGAGATTACTCCCCTGTAGGCTCCGCTCTTCTTCCTGACGCTGCTATGCGAGTTTTCATGAAAGCCATTGACTCGCTTGATGCAGATGCTTCCGACGCAAAAACCACCATTGACAAGCTTGCCGAAATCCGCCGTCTTCAACCAGGCGTTGCTGCTGAATTGAGCAATACCGCACCTTGGGAACTCATTTCCGAGCGTTTACGCCCGTTCTTCTTAGTCCCTGACTCAAAACGCCTATGCTCGGGACTCCGCCTGGTGCGGTTAACCATCTCTGATTCCCATGCAGTTTCTGCCTTGCAGTCCTCTCTTTTCTTGGACTACATTCTCGAGTGGGTTCTTTCTAAGGATGACAAGGATCTCAATCATTATGAGAGACTGCAGGCTCTGCAGCTCATCAGGGCTATACTATCAATACCCGGTGCTGCTTCTGAGCTGTCTCTTGGTGTCTATAGAGCCATGGTAGCCGTGGCTGAACAGGGTAATGATAAGGTACGACATATTTGTTTGGAGATTTTGGCAGAGCTTCTCGTGATTGATCCTGAGCGTGCATGTGCTGCTGGCAGCGTCAAAGTTCTCCTGTCTGCTATTATTGATCCAAAGGATGATGGAGATACTGCCACAGCTGGAAACTTAGAATTCCCGTTGGCCCTCACCATGGCATTTTTGGATGTAGCTGATGATCCAGAACTTAGATCTAAATACCTGCGTGATGGCAAAGATCTCTCGGCCATCTTGACCCCATTCACCGACGTACAACTTTATGGGTTTGCACAGCCAAGCACAGCTCGCATGCAAATGGCAGCATCCGTAATGATTGTCATGCTGCGTAACTGGGCTGGTCTTTGTTGCTTCGACTTGACACTGCTGGTTCAGTGTCTGAGTGTGCCTCTGCGCCAGGTCCAAGAAACCTTACTTGATGTGCTTGATGCTGTCCTCACACCACCTGGTCTGCATATTGACGGCAAATATGGTACGGCTGCTCCAGGTAATTCTTGTCTTCCCTTGCATTTTGCCGCCCTTCTTCTAAACCGGCTACAACGTTCAGGTTTGCAAGAAAAACTTACTGCTTTACAAAGTAACGCTCATCCTGTTGTCCAAGAAAAGGCCCAGCAATTAGGAAGTAAATTGTACTTGCTAAGTGCACGTCTCGTTCCACGCCATAAAATTGAGAGTACAATGGAGATTCCTCTTGAAGTATGTGAGACGTTGGCTAAAGCGCCTTTACACACTTTGCCAACTGCAAGTTTAGCACTATTCGAAGTGGAATCAAAGCTTCGGCAGCTCATGTATGGTGCTCCAACTTCTATTGATGGGTTTGTACGATTTGGCGTGCTGATGGATGATACAAGCTTTAAGAACCTAATTGCAGCTACACACGTCCTAGACACGAAATTACAGCGCCAATGGAATTGGGACGCACTTCTTGAGCTTGTACAGGGCCCTCTTAGGTCTCCGAAGCGTGTAGAGGACGTTACGAGGGGTTCAAAGTTTATGAAAAGATTGTTATCTTTCTACCGTCCATTCAAATATCGATTCTCAAATTTAAGCATCACAAAAGAGCATATGCGCTACGTGCATGTGGGTAAAGAGCTCATTCTAACCCTACTCGAGACTTCAGAGGGTGTGAAGTATCTAGGTGATAACAAAATATTTCGCCAGATTGCTGAATGTTTTGCCCAGTTGGATCCTTACTCGGGCATTATGTCTAATGAGCCACTTTTCTCGTCACGACGGTTTCGTTCGACTCTCTGCTGCGCATACTCTGAACTCATTGGTGTACTGACACACTCACGCGTTGGCCAACAAATCTTGGAAAAAATGCGTGTCTTCAATATGTATTATCGTATTTGCGATATCAATCGCGAGGACGTTGTGCGGTCCGTAATTTGTGCTATGGACTACAAGTTAGAGGGACATCCGCGACTAATTCTAGCTAAGGCACTTGCATCAGCTAGTCGCAATACGCGTATTTTTGCCACAGAATTTGCCTCTACGAGACTAGCTGGCCCAGAACCTCAATACTGGGTTATTGACCTGCTGGTTGCACAATTATATGATGTAGACATTGTGGTTGCGAATGCTGCTGCGCAAGGTCTTCAACATATTTGCTCGGCTAGCGAGAAGGCATTAGACTACGTTATCTCTTGCGAACCATTTTTGGGTCATCTTGGTGATGCAGCAGAGCCCCTGCGCTTCCTTTTCCTGGGAAGACCCAAAGGCTTTATGCTACTTGGCGAGGATATGGTTAGTACTGAAATTGAGCATTGGGTGCTAGTGTTCAACAATGCATATGTGGAGCGCATTGAGGCATATCTCGAAGCGGCGATTTCTGCGGCAGGCTCTGAGCCAACTAAGTTGCTTGAAACAGCAGAGCCGTTTACTTTCCCGTCGTACTCAAGGCCAACACGACAGCAGCACGGGGCGCAAGTCGCGCCACCTCCTCATGTGTTTGGCGAGCTGGCTCTCACAGAGCAGGGCTGTCGACTTCTAAAGACCTCTGGTTGTATAGAAAGCTTAGCGAACGAAGTCGCCCAGGCGGCGCGCAATGCTAAGCGAACAAAATGGGGTCCCGTAGAGTTGTGCAGAGTCAAGGGGGCTCTTTGGGCTATCGGCCATATTGCCTCGAGAACTAAGGGGTCCTTGCTACTTAACATACAAATTGCCCGGGATATGTGTGAAATATGCCGTAGCGCGACGGTATACAACTTGAGAGGCACGACATTTTATGCATTGGGGTTGTTTGCGCTTTCACTGTCTGGTGCTGAATTTTTGCATCAATGCGGATGGTTAGTGGTGTACGATGTGCACTCGCGACCGACTGGCGTCGCTCTACCCCCTGAAGGATTCTTTGACTCTGATCATGAATCTGAAACGCGTCGTGTCCGCAGCTCGAAGTTGGAGTTTCTGCCTAACCCGAAGCCAGACTTTGAGAAGGACGAAGAAATATTCGTTGATGCAGAGTCTGTTAGTCCCAAGGATAATAAGTCGGTTCCTGACTTGCTGGTGGAGCCTCCACCTTCGCACTTCAGCGACAATGATTCTCATTCTTCTGACTTGACGGACCGACGAATTGCGCCACCTATCCGGCCGCCGTCCTCAACATCGAGTCTGAAATCATCCTCATCTCAACTGCTCAGTGCTTTTGATTTTGAAACCGAACCCGGAGTATCGCATCGCCGTTCCTCTTGTCTTGACTTGATTGAATTTCCGCACCGTAGAGATCCCGCGGCTGACTCCATTGTCCGAGCTGTAGGACAGCTAGGCAGCTATGTTGTTGCGGAAAAAGCCTGGAAGCGGCTTGCGGCAATGCGTACAACGCACGCGGCATTATTCAAGGCGAGTGATGTGTTCAAGGAAGTCATGCGAGTTCTTGAGGTCGGGCATTACAAGCAGTTTACGCGGCGATTTGTGTTCGAACTTTTCAACGTACCTGAGCTGCTTGAAAAACTACATAAACGACGAATTAGGACGTAGCCTCAAACTATTTATTCATTTTATACTCGCATTATTCAATGTAAAGCCAAAGCTCATTTCCGGCTTATCTCCGGCTCATCCTTGTGGCTACCGTGACTAGCATACCATATGTGGCCAAGACCACATCATAGAAAGAGAGTTATAATTGAACTTTACCATCCTATTTTTAATATTATAAGCCAATTGTTCTATTTATTTAAGAAATAAAATAAAAAACGTGGTTCTCACTTTACTTGGCTCAGATCAAGGACAGCTATTCATAATAACAGCCATCACATGTGGCCCTCGCAGTTATCTTATAACTAAACATAAACAAATTTGATAAGCTAATCGATGAATATCGTAATATCGAATCTTCGTATAAGCAACGGCCCAGATGTGAGAAATTGCTAGTAAATAAAAGTTTCCCCATTTATTAAAGCGTCTTGAAACCCCGAAAACTCGTATTTTACTATGTTCTCACTGCATGAAGCATGTTTTGCTGGCTGTGACGTCCTGCCACGCGCGGCAAGATCCCGCGTTGCTTCACGTGAGCGTGTTTTCTTTTCACATAATAATTTTTCAGCATTGTTCCCAACACGGCGGACGTAACCCAGAAAAAACATAACATCACATCACATCGCACCTCACCCTCTCTATTTGTAGTACGATGGCAACGCAGCAGCAGGTTCCTACGTTCAAGCTTGTGCTTGTCGGAGACGGTGGTACCGGAAAGACCACGTTCGTGAAGCGTCACCTTACTGGTGAGTTCGAGAAGCGCTACCACGCCACGCAGGGTGTGGAGGTGTACCCGCTTGGTTTCACCACGAACTATGGTGAGATCAAGTTCGAAGTGTGGGACACCGCTGGACAGGAGAAGTTCGGTGGTCTGCGTGATGGTTACTACATCAACGGCCAGTGCGGTATCATTATGTTTGATGTGACTTCGCGCATCACGTACAAGAACGTTCCCAACTGGCACCGTGACCTTGTCCGTGTGTGCGAAAACATTCCCGTTGTGCTTTGCGGTAACAAGGTTGATGTAAAGGAGCGCAAGGTCAAGGCCAAGTCTATCACCTTCCACCGCAAGAAGAACTTGCAGTACTACGATATCTCTGCCAAGTCGAACTACAACTTCGAGAAGCCCTTCCTCTGGCTTGCTCGCAAGTTGGCTGGCAACCCGGGTCTTGAGTTTGTCGCCAGTGTTGCTCTCGCTCCTCCTGAGGTCCAGATTGACCAGGAGATGATGAGCAAGATCCAGCGTGACGCCGAGGAGGCTGCCGCCATGCCTCTTCCTGATGAGGATGACGCCGACCTGTAAACACCTTTATGTTGTCTTATAGTACCAATATTCTCGGTTTAGTTCAAAGTGTTTGGGGGGTTTTCACTTAAAAACGAATAAATAAAAATATGCACTAACTAGTTTTCACGAATCTGCAGTAGCATTTGCATTGCACGATCCCCAATGTCGCCTGTCCGTTCCGGCTCAGGCTCTGGTGAAGCTTCATCGCTTTCTGGCATTTGCTGCTCGCGCGATTCGCGGCCGCGGCGTCTGCTCCGGTTAATTGCCATATCAGGATTCTTCAGCTTCTCAATAAGTGCATCAGCATTCGTGCGGCCATCCCTGGCAGCGAGCTCCTGCTGTTCTTTCAATTTCTGCTCGCGTTCGCGGTACTGTTGCTGTCGTCTCTCATAGATACGAATTTCCTCGTCACGCTTTAGATTCTGGTCGCGTGCCTTTTTATAATCTTCGACGAACTCGCGCAGTTTCGCGAAAAACGTCGCAACCGCTTCTTTGTCATTGAAGTCCTCTCCATACAAGGACATGGTACGCTCCAGCTTTGAATCTGTCGTCTTCAGTTGCTCCTTAAGTTGGTTTACAAGTGGTTTTGCCGCTTCAATAGCCGGCCGAATTACTCGCAAGCACCGATCCTCGGGATGCATCCGCTTCGGGTCGCTTAGAACACCCTTATTTAGCGTCTCGTTCAACCCCTCAATCTCTTGTATATACTCATTGCACGCCTGCCGCAGTTCTTCCATAGAAGTGCCTGACGCTCGCACAGCAGGTTGAAGATCTTCAGTAAATTGTGAAATCTCTGGTGTCAGTCCGCGCCGGACTTGGCTTTCGATGAAGTTCAGGAAAGTAATAGTTGCGGAATCATCTTTCGTTACACTAATGTTTTGTAAAAATGACAGTCGGAATCCTCTCGCTTGCTTGTTTGGACCGTTCATATAATTCCCCATATGTAGAATCGTTTCTAACACCCTGTGGAAATTCCGCGAATTGGTAGCTGCATCACAAGCAGTTTCGACGCGTGATAGTCGCTCAATAAGTGAACGATGCTCCTTGTCAAAGTTCTGTGCTACAATAAACCCCTTAGAACGCTTAATCCAGTAGCTGCGAAGATTGTAGCACAGCTCCAAGAAGATATGGTCAGCTCTCCGAAGCTCACGCGGATCTTTCACTGCCTTGTGTGGATCATCAGCATTCCATTCTGTGTTACTGTAAGGTCGGAGCTTGGAGGCAACACTAACACCAATGTCAGTAGCCTCACTACTCATAAAGAATGCAATGATGTTTTGACTATCAATGATGTCTCGCGTGCAATGCAAGACCTTCAGTATTAGTTGTTCAACAGGCAAGCCTCGGAAATGAGCAAAACTAATATCCACACCTCGTTTCACGTTATCACGAAGAATAGAAACACCTTCTTCTTCTTCCTTTGCCTTGGCATTAACAATACGCTTGATTTCGCGCTGATAGAACAGACGCTCCATTTCTGTATAGGCTCCTGTCCGCTGTAGCAGCATGTCCATCGAAGGCTCACCTGGTTTTCGTAGCTCCGACCAAATCGTGTTATTAACATTATCAATTCGGTCCCAGTGAACTTGCTTGAGTCGTGGAGTCGCTTGCTTACTTGGTTGTCCCGGAGCTGCGGGTCCAGATGTCCGATAAGGCGCACTCGTCCCCGGAAGTGGTGGTGCACCGGGAGGCGGGGGTGCCGGGGGTGCTGGAGGCGCTGGGGGCGCTGGGGGAGCACCAGGCAGCGGTGGTGCCGGAGGTGGGGGAGCAGCACCCGAAAGCGACGGTGGAAGTGGAGGTGCAGGTGGGGGAGGTGCCGGTGCCGCAGGTGGTTCTTTATCCGACGTGTCTTTTGTATTATCAACATTCGTTGCCTCTACTGGAGTTATGCCAATACTGTCAGTCTCAGTCTTGTTTTCTTCACTGTCATCTTCTTCTTCAGGCTCGGTTTTCCGTCTGCGAGAAACAATATCGCTTAAGAGCTCTGAGGATATGTCATGCTCAGGAGGACGACCAAAGGGTGTCTTGTATTTAGGCGATCCACCACCCTTGTCAGTAAGATCAAAGTCGTCATCATCGTTACCAGAACTCGTCAGATTAAGCTCTGGTCCGAAAAAGTCATTTGGTATGTGTAGAGCGGGTTTGCTTGGCAAGTCATCTAGAGATATTCTGTGCTCAGCTGGTGTAGTTCCACTAACCATGCTCTTTGGTACCTGGCTTGTAGGTGATCCATTGGCAGTAGAACCCATTCCTGAAACACCATTATGCGGCGTCTCAGGAGTAGGGCTAGTATCAGTACCAACAAAAGATGTGAGAGCCCTAGATCCAGGGGCTGAGGAAAGACGGTTTGCAAGACTGACATGTCTGGAACGTCGTAAAGAGTTTCCAGTGCTTGATTTGGAGGTCGATCGACCAAGACTTGCACTGTCAATAGATACTTGTGAGCCTAATTGTTGGCCTAAGTTTGCCGATTTAAGAACAGCTGGCATTGGCCCTTGAGGTGCTGCTGGCTGTTGTAACTCACTGAAGGCACGAGTGAGAGCTCCAGTGATGTGCTCACGGTCTTTCGAGCTTTTCTGTGCTCTGCGCCGCAATTCGTCGATAAGCTCCCACAATTCGGAATCATGCTCGAACTTCTGGATATCGTTAGATTGGCTTTGTAGTTCTCCCAACCTATTCATTAGCGCATCAGCACGTCGCCTAATTTGGGTTTCATCTGTGTCGTCGCCTTCACGCCTGGCTTCGAGCTCGCGGGCCTGAGCTTCCATCGTCTCCAAGTCTGTCTGTAGTTTTCTTAATCTACCGTTATTCATTGATGGAGCCTGCGCAAGGCTCCTAGACACGGACTCTGAAGCCTCAGCTGCTGTTATGCGCTTCGGTGGAATGTATACTGAAGCTTCGAGCTTTGCTAGTAGGCGCTCTCGGTCTGTACGTCCAGCAGACATGTCTATCTGGACCCCCTGTGTTTGCCTGACTTCTTGCACAATGGCAAATAACTCGTCTTTTTCAAGATTGAGCGTTCGGTATTCTTGCGTGTGTTCATCAAGCGTTCGTGAGAGCTGTTCTTGCATTTCACGGATATCACGTTGGTAAACAGCATTTGCAGTCTCTAGTTCTGTGATTCTGTCTTGCAGCTGGTGCTCATAATCACCAGCACCAGCTTTAAGCTGGCGTTCCAACCTTAGGTTCTCACGCTCCAGACTTTCCACGCGGCGTTGAGAATCATGCGAGACAGCCAAAGCTCGTCGCGCATCCTCGTCAGATCTAAGTCGTGCCATAAGATCTTCTACGGTATAGTTTGCAATAGCATTTGCACCAGCACTTGTGTGACGTGACCGCGTGACGCCGACCTGTTTGGTAATTTCACGAATGAACCTCAGAGTGGTGGTATCTGTTGTGTCGATGGCACTTAGATATCGGACAATGGCGGTAAGCTCAGATTCAACCGCTGTGCCGCGCACACGAGAAGTAAGCATTTGTAGGTCATGATTCAGTGGACTGCTAGTCAAAAACGAATCGTTCATTGAATCCTTGAACGCTTCCACAGTTGACTGCGGAGTCTCACCATATGGCCCTATGGGTACAGTTGACCGCACCGGAGTCATTGGCTGTTGTTGCTCAGCTCCTGCTTGTCCAGAGTAACCACCCATATATGCTGTTGACTCTCGTAATTGTAAAGCTTCTGCTTGTGCCTCGAGTTCAAAGAGTCTTTCGTCGTCCTGTTCGGATTCGAAATACATGTCAATAGCGCGCTGCAATTTGTCGCTATGTGGATATTCTGTACGCATCTTCTCCAGATTCGACTTCAATCCAGCGGATGAGAGCTGTTGTCTCAGCTCATGGCGTTCAACAGGATTTGTACATGATCCCTGGCTCACTAGCTGCAGTGATAGCGAAACAGTACTAAGGGAAAATTCTTCCAGGAGATGGTCACTAGTAAACCCTGAAGAAGATTGTGAGCGCTGGTGGTATGTAGATGCTTTCACTGGGGTGCCAAAGATGCCACGACTAGACAGAGCCTTGGTTACGCTGGCCTGCCATGCCCTGAAGGGGCCACCGCCTCCTCCGAGGGCTTGGTTCAGCTCGACAAATGACTCGATGACTGCGCTATGGCTTTGGGCGTTGTGTTGAGCAAGAAACATAAAGTATTCAGAAACGGCAGTACGGGTCCGCAAGTTGGGTGAGACTATCGAGTAGATAATTGCTTGGCGCACGCGGGGCTTTTCGAGAGTTTCCTCAACTGCTGAGCGTACATTCAGCATGCTACGCAAACACTTGATGATTTCATACTCACGCTCTATATTAATTCCCTGTGGAATAGATGGCGGCCTATTGATCTCTTCAAGTCGTTTGCACAGAGCTACTTGGCCCTGTAGCTCTACGAACATATCTACCCAACCTACTGGTTTAGACCTAGTTTGCACTTCCAGTTGTTGTAGAAATTCTACAGTATCCTTACCGGTTTCCATGAGTTGTTTCACATATTGCTTTGTTGCATTTTCTGCGTCCATACTGCTTGAGCGGACGTGGAGTTGCTGCTGTTGGAGCTGTTGTTGTTGCTGCTGTTGTAATGACGCGGCGCCTTTGCGTCCTAGCAATGCCGCAGCACCTTTTTGTGGAGATTTTGGCAATTCTACGGGGTCATTCAGCTTAATCTCTTGCTGTAAAATTGTACGCTTTTTGCCCACAGGAAGCTCCAATAAATCCTGCTTGCGGGCTGGTGTATTATCAAGAAGCCGTTTTTCTACAAGATCGGCAAACATGCGGTTCACTTCTGCTTCTGGTGCTTTTTCAATGCTACTCACGCGGTGTTTTTGGGACATCATGGAACTCGCTGTATCTGTTTGGCGATGCCTGTTGAATGCATCCACGTTCGTACTGCTCTGATGGCTGCGAACCGACGCAGGTACAGCATTGGACGCGCTGCTGTGGCTCGTTGCTATGGAATTCACACTTGTTGTGCTGGCATTGCTGGCAGTTGATCCTGCTCTTGGTAAGAAGCGCCGTAACGCTGACTGCGGTTGCACCGCAGGGGGTGGTGGTGAAGAGGCATCCTGTGAATTGAATACAGAGCCATTCGACCCAGAATGTGTTGAAGAGGCCGTGCTGGCAGCGCTGGGCCGTCGCCGGTCTCTCCACATGTGCACAGCTTAGGCGTATTAAACCGCTTACGCGAAAACCACAATGGGAGGTGAGGGCGGCGATGGAACGGTGGTTAATAATAATAATAATAATAATAATAATAATAAATAGTTAACGGAATGGCCGTAAAGGGAGAGGGAGATAGTGACGTAAAGTATAGCAGTTAGAATGAAAAAAATATACTGAACTATGCATAAAAGATTTACGGTTATGAAAAAAAAACAAATCTTTTTTATGAAGCATTTTTAACGGACCACAGAATCCTAAAACTCATGGCAGTGGTATTGTAGTAATTTACAATAACTAAAACTGTGGTAGCTAAGGAGTTTAAAATGAGGTCATACGCTCTCACCGTAGCAATAAAGACAGACTCAATACCAATAATTTACTCAACAAGTCAATGTAGAGCCTTTTTTATGTTGAGGATAATATAAATGTATATTGGGTTGGTGTACTTATTAGGTATTGTGAGAGCACTTTAGCTTCTTTCAATAGCTATATATTAGAGCTTCACGAAATATCATGGAAGTGGTAATTTAGAATAGGGGATGTTATGACTGTATCTGTCGTAGATGGAGTGGACGATTAAGTGAACGGTAACCTTCACAAGCCCGGAATGATTGATCGACTTAGTTGAAGTGTGTGTGTGTGTGTGTTTTTTTATTATTATCGGTATGAATTTCTACATGGATTTCTATCGGTTCAGCTTAGCTGTAGGCATCTATCGCTTTTTCTTTTTTAAGTCGGATGTAGTTTAATATGTGGGATCTGGGGTCCAAGAGGAGCTATTCTCACTGAGGCAGACACAAGCCTTCAGTTATCATTAATAGCAGCTAGCAGAGTATTCGAGATGTAGGCATGCTAATGGGATAAATCTAGTTTGAATGGATGTCCTTTATAAGTGCAAAAATAGCTATCGACACACCGGAAGGCAAAACATCAAGCAAAATATTGCAAATAGGCATGCTGTTAATATTTGGTGTAAGCCATCTATACTACGGGACAAATTATTTCTGAGGTGGTTGTTTGAAAACAACAAATGAATCCGGAGGAGGAGGGAAGTTGGAATGCTGGCGAGCTCTACGCTGCTTTTGGAGATCGAGTTATTGTGATGTTTAGAGCCGGTCAGATGTACAGCCCAAGACCCTAGTTAAGACATTCCCGGGTTTTCTAATTAAGTACATTTTGCGCTAACCCATAAAATGTAGTCTACGTTCATCAACAAAGGCACACTTCATGTAATGAAACGGGCTAGGGTATAGATGGATGTCATGCAGCTGCACACAGATATGCTGCATTATCTACTGCGGCCTTTTTCTTACGTGTTTATTTGGACAGGGATCTTGGGCGCTTTCATATTGCATATTGTGCCAGGTTTTGCATTAAGATAGCAAGAGTAACAATAGTTGTACTAAGTTGTACTAAGATAAGGATTACTTTCAATGATAACTAGAGTTTATATGGCCTTATGTTGAGTCGTGGTGGTAACGTAAACTGAGGCGATTCCGCTTGACTACAGGCGAAACCCCCTTAGTACCCAAACATTGAACTACACTGAGGGCAGACAGATAAGGTTGTGTTACCTTATGCAAGACCGGCCATAATAAGAGTGTTAAGTCTGGATCAATTACCGCCGGGATAATGACACTGACCCCAGAAATATACCGTAAATGTAATATACATGACTTGACATAGAGATAATTTATTATATTAGTGTGCCAAATAATTTTGAGACCTCGATTAATGGCGTAAAAGACTCATTACAAAGTCTAGTTTGTAGTTCATGAGCTGGATTGAGCAGATCCTTTATTGCTGCTGCCTTAACAAGGCCAACAACGTCTTGGTTTTCACCTAGACTAGGCGAAAAGACACACAAACAAGGGACCAGGAAATACACAATACGCGTGCGGGCCCTGGTGTGACCGTTACTTACATAATACGTATATGACTATACACGGTCTTAGGGCTTAGTTCACGTGGAGACTCATACTACTAGTTACGTTTATTGTGACACACACGCGAGCCCCAGCGAGTGGAAAAAGCATCACGAATTAGATACTTTTCCTCTCAGCACAAGCACCATGGCTGTCGATCACTTCTCGAAGCCTCACGAGCGCAGCAGCCACCGCCAGGCTCCTAAGTCGGAGAACCCGTACCTGCGCTTGCTTGTGAAGCTTTATCGCTTCCTTGCTCGTCGTTCGGACTCGAAATTCAACAAGATTGTACTGAGGCAGTTGTTCCTGTCGAAGACGAACCGCCCTCCCGTGTCGGTCGCTCAGATTGGCCGTGCCACCCAACGTCCCGGTGCTGATAACAAGATCGTTGTTGTCGTTGGCACTGTGACTGACGACAACCGTGTCGTTGAGACCCCTGAGAAGGTCACGGTTGCTGCTCTGCGGTTCACCAAGACTGCTCGCGCCCGGATCCTGAAGGCTGGTGGTGAGACCATTACCCTCGACCAGCTTGCCCGTCGCGCCCCCACTGGCTCGAACACAATTCTGCTCCGTGGTCCCCGCGCCGCTCGTGATGCTGTTCGTCACTTCGGCTTCGGCCCGCACAGCAAGAAGGCTCCTCACCTGCTTTCCACTGGTCGCAAGTTCGAGCGTGCTCGTGGTCGCCGGAAGTCGCGGGCCTTCAAGGTCTAAACTACTTATATTATATATATTGACCATAATCCTGCACCGGGCGTTGGCCCTAAAAATGACACTCATGGCAATTGAGAATCCCAATTTGGTGGAAGACTGCCGCCGTAGATGGTTCGTCTGTGTACTTAGGAAGAGTACCGTCGCGGGCAAATTTTGCTGGGCTTTGGTTGGGCTAGTTCCCTCGGGTCAATATTGATAGTGTGTAGACTAGGATTTCGGAACTGTTTATAAAAGACAATCCTTTAAAGGCAATACAAAGCACAATTTTACCAAGGTGAGGAGAAGAGTGCGATTCTGCAACGGTATAGTTGGTGTATTTCTTCACGATACGATTTAGCCATTAATAGTTGGTTATTTATCTTTATTGATGGCCTCATTCTGCCTGGTTTGGTCTAACCAGGGTTGTTTGTAGGTGGCTGTCTAACCTGGCTGTTTAGTATGTCTGCCTCGCATGTTGAAGCGACTTCTCTTGATCATTTAAAAAAAAAAAAGGTTCAGGTGAAATTGGTTTTCCGAATAAAAAATCAAGCCAGATTGATTCCTCTGCTCTCTATTCAATTCATTCACGTGGCAATTAATTGCCTATTTGAGAAGAGCAGAGATGACCTGGTAATTTATTGTTAAGCATAGTAGTGAGGAACGGGATCATCGCAAGACAAGATGTGTGTGTCTATAATAAACTTGTTCTGTATATTATAATTCGCATCCTACAATTTGCATTTTACAGTTGCTTTACGACAAGTGCACTATTTTGTAAGGCCCAATGAACGCATTATAGCATAAGTTCTATTGAAGTGGTATGGGAGGACTGATATTATGATTGATGTATTCGAACGCAGCAATTATAATGAGGTAACGGTGGTTGCTTAGAGAGATGATGATGAAAGCCCATAAGCCATGAGCAGCATTGCATATGATTCTATGTGGTGTATTTACCCTTGCCCATTCGTAAATTACATTGTGGATAAGCTCGCCTTAATTCCACACTGCCTTGTACCAACGAGCTAATAATTGCTGTCACTGCTATTCCATTATAAACTGTTTTGCATTAACAACCGGTCATGCCCACGCTCGACCTCGGGCTTCCGCTCTCCCCCGCGCCATCACCGGTTCCGAGATTGCGGCATCAATGCACTCACACTTCTCCTTCATGCGTAACTAGTTCTCACTCGGAGGACTTCATTGTCTCACAGTTTGCGCAGCTCGAAGTCGATGTGCAGACTCGCGTTCTCAAGCGGTTGATTGCTGCGTCTTCGCGTACCGTGCTTGTGGCCGCGCAAGACGAGATTGCTCCCAGGTTGCGGCGCGATCCATTCCGCGTGTTTCCTGTAGAAATAAGTCTGCGAGTGCTTTCCTACATCACAGATCCTCAATCGCTTGCTGCTGCTGCGCAAGTGAGCCGTTTATGGTACCTTATGCTGAGTGATGACTCGACTTGGCGACAGCTATGTGCTGCGCATCACTTCCGGCGTTTATCTGCAGCAGGTTCATATGTACATCCATGGACAAATGACGTGAGTCATGAAATGACGCATGAGCGGCAGCCCTCGCAGGCTATTGAGGACTCTCCGGAAGCTGAGGAAAGTAACGAGTCCGGTTTCGAGGGAGCACGATCCGAGTCGCTAGCTGCTACTGAGAACCCAGAACGAGAATCACTTGTCGCATATACTCAGGCCGGTATGATGACTGGCACTATTCAGGGTCCTAGTATTAGTGGGTCTAGTACAAGCACGTCAAGCGCAAGTAGACCTGGTGTGATCGAGTCAAGCACTAATGAGCACTCACGTCAAATTCATATACCACAGGCTGGGCTCCCTGTGGAGTCCTACACAGCTCCAAATAGTGGGCTGGGCATAAGCAATGGCCTTGGTGTCAATTTCCAGGGTCCTAATGGCCATGGTCCTAATGCCCAGGGTCCTAATGCCCAGGGTTCTAATGGCGCAGGCTTGACTTCGAATTCGACAGCTCTAGCTGATTTGTGGGTCCAGAGCTCCTCATCACTATTAAACAATGAAGATGTGGTACGTGATGCGGCCCCACAACCAGAAGCATATCCTTTTCGTCGCAGTCGGCGGCCGGGAAGTCGTGCGTCGTTTGGCGCAATGTCCGGGCCAGCGTCTGCCCTTACAGGATTCAGCCGTTTCCGATGGCAGGAACCCGGTCAGCACGAAATATACCAAGAAAGATTACGCCCAGTTCTCAATCATTCGTCAGAAGAAGAGGACGGTAACGAGGATGCTAGTGTTGCAGCATACTATGATCCAGTAGCATGTGTCTCAAGTCCAGCCGAAAACTATCGAGCTCACTTTGCTCAGCAATATGCATTGACCAACGCATGGATTCATGGAGGTAAGCTTGCCGCACGATATAGGCTTCCAAATCAAGTGGATGTGATTGTCACCGCTGTGGTGATGAAAGACGGTTATATTGTCTTGGCTCTTGACACGTCGCGAATACTCGTGTTCAGTGATGACGGTAAGCTGTTACGTTCATTATATGGTCATGTCATGGGTGTATGGGCGTTAGCTTTGAGCGGGTCAACGCTTGTGAGTGGTGGTTGTGATCGGGACGTACGCGAGTGGGATCTTGTCACTGGTGCGTGCCGCAAGATTCTGCGAGGACATTCGTCAACAGTGCGATGTCTCGCCATGGCAAGTCCACATATAGCATTGAGCGGCGGCCGTGACGCTGTGATTCGAGTTTGGGACTTAAAGAATGGCAAAACGCTACATAAGCTGCTTGATCATACTGGCTCGGTGCGGAGACTTGAGGTTGTAGACGTCCGAGGCCGACAATTGGCAGTCTCGGCATCGTACGACCGTACAGCAAAGGTTTGGGACATTGAAAGCGGCCAGCTGTTGCATACACTGCATGGACATGCGAACCAGATCTACTCGTTGGCTGTGAGTGGCAGCCGCATTGCTACAGGCTCACTAGACCATACGATCCGCATTTGGGATATCAATACTGGAGAGTCCTTGGCAACGCTCGAGGGCCATTCTGCACTAGTCGGTCAGCTCCAAATGCGTGGCACCACGCTAGTAAGTGGTGGAAGCGACGGCGCAGTGCGCGTGTGGGATCTTGATCAGAAGATTTGTGTGCATCGCATTGCTGCGCATGATAATACCGTGACTAGTCTGCAGTTCAACAATGAGCGTATCGTAACTGGCGGGCCTGATTGTCGCGTGCAGGTTTGGAATACGCGCACAGGCGAGCATGTACGGCAACTGCATAAGCCGGGGGTGACTACAGTATGGGGGGTTGCGTTCCAAGATGATAGGCTACTTACAGTTTATTCAGAGGGTACAGCTATTGTTGTGGAGCTAGTTAGCTTTGTGCCAGCATAATAATGATATTTATGAGATATAGTTTAATGTCGATTTTATGGGTGGAGGGTCAGGAACTTACGCATCTTACTTGCATCACACAACTTGGAGGACTGCATTCAAACAGTGTGGATACTAGGCTAATCACTCCCCTCAGAAGTTTAATACTATTTGTATATTGAATTGTACACACTATGATGAAGCATATAATAATAAAGACTGCTGCAGTATATGCTTCACTCTACTGTGAAGCACCATAGCAAGCAAGAACGAAAGAGCTTGCACCACTGTAAACATTTCAAGAGACATTAATTAGTATATCGATAGATCGCATATAGTCAGATTCTGCTAGGTTGTCTTTTTTTTTGTCGGGTCGGCGTATAAATAAATACTACAGCGGCTGCGTGCCATGCTCGTGCTCATGTTCCTCCTGATCTGGGTCCTGATCGGGGTCCTCCTGTTCTAAGTCTTGATCCTGATCCTGGTCCTGGTCTTGGTCCTGATCCTGGTCCTGGTATTGTTCTGGTTCCTGCGTGCTCTCTGGGGGTTCTTCAGTATAATCCCGGGGCTCTTCCGTCTCGTCCTTCACCATACGGGACTCGTCCTCAGTGTCTTCCATTGAACCATTTGCAGCAGCCAGGCGACGGCTCTCTTTTAGTTGCTTTGCCCGTTCTGAGTACGGCTTCTTATCGTTTTTATTCAGGGCCTTCCACTGCTCGGACAACGTTCGCTGCACTAACGCAGTTTTAGAGCCTTGACCCGATGCCTCAAGCTCTTGAACAACAGAGGGCCTCATTTCATCGCAGTACACGGTATATGCGTTGGGTAGCTTTGGAGTCGGCCTTTTGTTACTTGGAGCCGCACTGCCATTTACGGGTTCTTCTGCCGTCCCCGGGAGCGGCGACGCGGGCGGAGAGAAGTCTTGGTCGTCAACAGGACCGGGTTGTGCAGCAACCTGCTCGAGCTTTTCCAAGAGCAACGCTCGCTCGAGCCGTGTGCGCTTGATCATCTTCTTTGTTCGCTCAATCATCACAGACATCAGCTCATTCTGCTGCTGGGTTGCTTGTAACCGGTCCTTGAGGGCCAAGCATTTCTGCTGGTAGTTGGCCATAGTGAGTGGTTCGTCCCGCGTCGTAAGCGCCCTACAACAAGACTAGACCTGAATCCGCGGCCCTCCTCATGCGGTTGGGACTTCGGGCTGTGTAGGCCCCGGCATATTCACAGCTGCACGTGAATATCGGGCTAGGAGTAGTAACTAAGGTAACTAAGGTAATTATTTCAATTTTAGTGCAAGTTTGTAGTAGGTAAATACAGCAAATGTATTTTGTCATTATTCTGCACAAAATCCAATTGTTTTTCCACACTATGGCAATTGTGTCGGCTTATTTCCTATATCTAGCATAATGGCATAATTCGAGCGGGACTACATATTATTAGTTCTCTATAATGCAACAAAATCTCACAAGTGCTTCTCTACTGTATTTTCATTAGATTACAATGCACTAAGCTAAGCTGGCAGGAATAACACTCGACAGTAATTCTGAGAGCTAGTTGAAGGTAAAGAAGTATAACAAATAGTAGGAACAAAATACTCTTCACGCGCCCAATAAGTTAGGTACTGCTGCTGCATTGGTAAGGGTGCTTCATACACGTTCTTCTGCTGCCTAGATCGTATGTCGGATCTTCATCATGCTGGTTGGGTGGTTTGTAGAGAGAACTAGGGTCAGTTAGCCACAGCGGGTTATTAAAAAGAAAAAAAATTCAAAATCTTAGTTTCTTCGCCATCTCATAACCCAGTTGCGATAATTATTTACAATGTCCATTGACCGCAAGCGCGTGTTTCAGGAGCTCGAGAAGTACGAATTCAAGGATGGTCTCTCTGTCGATGAGCTCATGAATAGCCGTACTAACGGTGGCCTCACCTACAATGACTTCTTGATGCTTCCAGGGCGTATTGACTTTCCGTCGAGTGCCGTGACACTCGAGTCGCAGCTCACGAAAAAGATCCACCTCAAGCTGCCGCTTGTGTCTTCGCCTATGGACACCGTAACTGAGGCTGAGATGGCCATTCATATGGCACTACTGGGTGGAATTGGCATCATCCACCACAACTGCACACCTGAGGAGCAGGCAGAGATGGTCCGCAAGGTAAAGAAATACGAGAATGGTTTCATTCCCGACCCGATTGTTATCAGTCCTACCATGACGGTGGGTGAGATCCGCGATCTTGTGTCGGAATTGGGCTTCTCAGGTTTCCCCGTTACAGGTAAGTACCCAACCAGCCTTAGGGTCATCCATGATGATCAACCAATATCAATAACTTTCGTTCTTCAGATGGGGTCTTCTGGCCTTGCTGAAACCATACTTGAATCTGATACTAACCTTTACTTCCAGAAAACGGCACTTTCCCCGGTAAGTTGCTCGGTATCATCACCACGCGTGATATCGAATATCACGAGGACCCCTCCACAAAGGCCAGCGAAATCATGGTCACGGATATCGTCACTGCTCGTAAGGGCGTCGATCTTAAGGAGGGTAATCGCATTTTGAAGGAGAGCAAGAAGGGTAAGCTCCCCATTGTTGATGACGAGGGCGTGCTTGTTGCTTTGCTGAGCCGCACTGATCTTAAGAAGAACCACGACTACCCGCTTGCGTCTAAGGCCAAGGACTCGAAGCAGTTGCTCTGTGGTGCTGCTATTGGCACGCACCCAGGTGACCGCGATCGTCTCGACAAGCTTGCTGCCGCTGGTGTTGACGTGGTAATTTTGGACTCCTCGCAGGGTAACTCCGTCTTTCAGAGCGATATGATTCGTTACATTAAGGAAAACCACTCGAATATCGAGGTAATCGCAGGTAATGTCGTGACGCGCGAGCAGGCTGCCCAGCTAATTGCTGACGGTGCTGACTGCTTGCGTATTGGTATGGGCTCTGGTTCTATCTGCATCACGCAGGAGGTTATGGCGGTTGGCCGTCCTCAGGCTACTGCTGTGCGTGCCGTGAGCGAGTTCGCTGCCAAGCTCGGCGTACCTACTATCGCTGACGGTGGTGTCCAGAATATTGGCCATATCACCAAGGCTCTGGCCCTCGGCTCGTCATGTGTGATGATGGGCTCGCTTTTGGCTGGAACCACGGAGTCGCCCGGCAGCTACTTCTACCGTGACGGTAAGCGCTTGAAGGCCTACCGTGGTATGGGGTCAATTGAGGCCATGGAGCAGACTGGTAAGAATGCGAATGCTGCAACATCGCGTTACTTCTCCGAGGCAGACTCTGTGCTTGTTGCGCAGGGTGTCAGCGGTTCGGTGGTCGACCGTGGCTCGGTGACCAAGTTTGTTCCTTACCTCATGTCGGGCCTTGAGCACGGTCTGCAGGATATTGGTGTCAAGAGCTTGACAGATTTGCGTACTGGTGTTGATAACGGTACTGTACGTTTCGAGCTGCGCACCGCGTCGGCTCAGCTTGAGGGTGGTGTGCACTCACTTTACTCTTTTGAGAAACGCCTGCACAACTAATCACATCTTGTTGTTTTTAAAGGACGTAAATAGGTAATAGTATGTTATTGTAAATTGAATATTTAGTATTTTTTTTTGGTTTTTTTGGTTTTTGGTTTTTTGGTTTTTTATGGAAAAAAAGGGAGAAAAAGAAAGGAAATCAGTTCAGTAATAATGGGGATTCTAGGCATTTTATGCTTTCGAAACTATACATTATTAGCTGGTTGGTTCTACACTGAATTAATTAAATTGGTTTATAGATAAAAAAAAAAAATAGAAAAGAAAATAAAGAGTTCGCTCTGCCGTCTTATGGCTCATACTTCTTGTATTTGTGATCGCCGAAGCATACATCATCAAAGTCAATGCTCTTTAGCGCCCAGTCCAATGACTTCACGAAGCTCTTCAAAGGACAAAGACCTTCCTTCTTGTCATCATCAGGGCAGTGCTTCAGTTCGCCAATTGGTAGAACGCGATCGTTCAACTTTAGCCGCACATAGTGGGCAGTGTTTGCGCTCTGGCCACACTCAATGATTTCCACGTAAAGCTTCGCTGCAAACGGGGTAAGACGAGAAACAATGAATTGTCTTGGTATTTTGATTTTGTGAGGCGAAAGATCCGCCTTTGTGAACGGGAACTGTAATGCCGACAAAACAGACGCAATGGTGCTATCGTGGGTAAAGTCCGCGTAGAAAGGCTGCTCTAACGGGAAAGTATCCGTGGAATTCGCAAGAGTAACATTCACACCGAATTCAGGCTCGGAAATTAAGCGATGCTGGAGACGAGCGCGCAATTCAGCTAACCACGGCATTCCTGTCGCCGGAGCTACTTGTGAGCCCCATGCTGAGTCGCCAAAAAACTTAAGGTCTAAATGATACTCAAACCCACGCCATTCCTGTTCAGTGAATAGCTCGCAAAATGCCGAGGACCCAAATGCGGCTGTCTCAAATACACACAAGTCTTGCAGTCCAAGCACTTCAGTAGGAGTGAGCCCATCATAACCAGGCAGGGCTCTTTGCAGACGTGTTGTAGCATCTGCAAGATATATGTCGACCCAGATGCGGCTTCGCGCGCCTCCGTTAGTAGCATGCTTCTTGTCCGCATTAGGGCACGCATAGTAGCCCGCCAACGAGTTATTAGAATGGTCAGCCTCAGGCATTAACACAAGGTTGTAATGGTCCAGTGGATTGGGGCCACTCGATGGATATGCGTAGGTTCCGAAAAAGCCTGCAGCCCATGCACGCGCACTATCTTGAATGCGCTGTTGGTCAGTTCCTCGCAGCACAGGCTTCGGCCGTGGCGTTCCGTCTTCCCAAACATTTATATGTTTGCTCCATGCGGGTAATTCATCTGCACCGGGATATAATAGACGACCATGAGAACCCCAGAACTTCGCCCCCGACTCGAAAAGGGCCCCTACACCTGCGCCAACGAGCAAATCATTGCCGAGGCTATATTTCCAGTTCTCGAGCCATTTCAAACTCTCAAGAGCCGGGGGTTCTGTCATGTTCTTCAGCTTCGCAGCAATGTTTTCCATGAGGTCTGTCGTCTTGTCTGCTGGATATCGATCTCCATGGCGATGTAGAACATGAACCTGTTTCAAACGGCACCCATCAGGCAGAGTATACTCTCCGGCCTGCGCATGTCTCGAAATCCCGTCAAAAGGGGACCCTGAGCTGAAGTACGGCGAGTATGAACCCCAATTCTGCTTCATATTAAAGTCGTTATCGTAGAATGCTCCCGTGGGTGCCGCGGCACTCGCATCTCTGCTCTGGGAGTTACCCACATTAGCAAGCAAGAGCACAATTACAACAACGACCAGTAATACCGAAAGAATAGCAATGAAAATACGTAGAACTTTGGCTTCGTTGCGGCCGCTACGCTTTATTTGGCTATTGACCACGGGTCTTCCTGACGTTGAGCCCATGAGCTTGTCGCCTGGTGCGATTCCATTGTATCCTTCGAATGGACCTTCCTCGATGTCGAAGTTCTCTGCGGGACCACCGGATTCGGTCATTCTGGCTAATAACGAAGGTGCAATTGCAACGCTGGACCCTGGGTTAGGACACTTTCCAGCCTTATTTATCTCATGCAGATACAAGACCGAAAACCTAACCTTAGGCGAGTCCAGATGAAGACCGGTTATAGATATAGATATAGATATAGATATATGTCACTAGCATTAACAGTATTCTGAATAGATGGCTAAGAGACGTCGTTTCTAGCGTATATATGCAGCATCTATGCGGACAATTGCAAGAGGCAGCTACAAAACGAATAGCTATATACCTAAGAAGCAACCGTGCAAGTACCTATAATAGTACAAACGGGCCTATAGACGTACCTACCGACGTGCTGTAATGAAGTATATAGAGACTGATAGATTGTAACGGTGAAAAACATTTCTAGCTAACATGGAGGCAGCATCTATGAGAATTAACTGCGTGAGGAACATGAGGAACGTGAGGAACGTGAGGAACATGAGTAAAGTGTGTAAAGTGTAAAGTGCCTATAACAAGCACCGTTAAAAAGTTTTCTATTTTTTTAAAATAAAAGCATTCACAAGCATCATAAACAAAAGAAGAAACCTCAGAACATGAGCTGCGCATTCTTCAAGTTATATATCTATCTATATAGATGTATATAGATATATCAAAAAAAATTGGTGTATACGCTAGTTGCACCGGAACAAGCTGGTGACGTCTAGACGTACTTTTAAGAGATGGGACCAACAAAGTAAAGGTTTTATCCATACTTTGCAGAGAACCACAATGGATGCTTAGAACTTAGTTCTTGTGCTACCGAGTGTAGAGTACTTTTTCTCTGAACTGTATGCCTTCCTTATAATACTCACTAAAAACATAACCTAAAAGGCTCCTAGTAGAAACCAAGCAATGCAGTCCCAGAGAGAACCACAATGGATGCTTAGAACTTAGTTCTTGTGCTACCGAGTGTAGAGTACTTTTTCTCTGAACTGTATGCCTTCCTTATAATACTCACTAAAAACATAACCTAAAAGGCTCCTAGTAGAAACCAAGCAATGCAGTCCCAGAGAGAACCACAATGGATGCTTAGAACTTAGTTCTTGTGCTACCGAGTGTAGAGTACTTTTTCTCTGAACTGTATGCCTTCCTTATAATACTCACTAAAAACATAACCTAAAAGGCTCCTAGTAGAAACCAAGCAATGCAGTCCCAGATATAAGGTATGGGACTCACAAGTAGGTGACGGTAAGGCCCATTTTCAAGCTCTGCATAATTATTGCCCACAACCAGACACGAAACCTGGCTGCCTGTCTCCTGAGACCAGAGCTGCTTGCTAGGCTGCATATGAGGAAAAACAAGCCAAGAAAGTTATAAAACCCCTGGCTCCGGATGAATTCACTGAACCAGGCCTTCCACACTTGTGATAAAGACCGCTGCGGCCGCGTTACATGTGTCCGTCTGTTTCCTCGTTCTACAGACATTCCCGTCGAGGGTTCTGATATTGGCGTGGTTTGGGACTCTGTTGTGTTTGCTATTTGACGCTGAGTCTCTGCAATTGCGGCTGCCACTCGCTCCTTTTCCTGCTGGACAAGTAACTCTGTCTCTTCCTTTTGACGTAATAAATACTTTGCTTCATGCTCTGATATAAGAGCCACAAGGCGAGCCTTTTGTGATTCATCTTTCGTGAAGAGCTCGCCACTAATGAGTTGCTGAGCATAAAAGTAATCGTGCTGCAGCTCCACAAGTATATGTATAATGAATGCCGTCGCAACACTTCGTGCAGCATGCTCATCCTCTATATCTGCTAAATATGATTCAACAAACTGCACTGCTGGTACGGGATCCGCTCGGTGCTTAGCAGTGACACTCATCGCTGCAGTTATGACGGCTACAGACACATTGGCCAAGTTGGAGTTCCATGCGAGCATAATTGGCTCCCAAAAAAGACCCTTGATTACAGCAGAGCGCAGTGCTTTCCGCTCGGTTCCATTCAGTGGCCACGTCGGCTTATCGGCCTCGGCAAACGCGCGGTCACACAGAGCGAAGTATAAGATCCACGGCTTAGCCTGTGGCTTGAATGGCAGCGGCCCAAGCTCCGCCACGGCTAATGAAAACTCGCGGTTAATAAAATAATTACTTGCAGCATCCACTGACATTGTCTAAACGCCACGCCGCTACCCCACAGACGGCCGCGTCAGTTTGTGGCAGTGTGCCGAAGATAATGGTGACCTTACCCTTGCTTCGGGTAAGGCAGACCCCCTCTAGCTAACGGTTCTTGCCTAGGCAGTGTGACTGAGTCATCGTCGTAGTTCTAGTGGTACGTAAGCCAAAAGAAAAGAGGCAGGCAGGTATCTGTGCCCGCGCGATACGGTCTGCGATAGAAGAGCGGATCTCGGCTACCCTCAGTGTGTTAGGGCTGCGGGCTTTCGCTGACATAATCGCCTATTTTAACACGCTATGTATCGCAGGAAGGCTCCTCCCATCTACGTGCTACACGTGATTCAATCCGAACGAAGGAGAGCTCGTAGCCGTAACACGGTGGGAGGCTCGCTTAACGCTGGTGACTAAGGGCGACTCACCAGGCGGACCAATTTTTGTCAGATCTCATTTTCACCCACAACTTCTTTGAGTATATCGACCATGTCTGAGAAGAAATACACCGTCGGTCTGCAGAACCGCGATGGCGAGCTTGTGTTCGGTGTTGCCCGCATCTTCGCCTCGTACAACGACACGTTCGTGCACGTCACGGATCTGACTGGTCGGGAAACCATCACTCGTGTCACTGGTGGTATGAAGGTCAAGGCCGACACTGATGAGTCGTCGCCCTACGCCGCCATGCTTGCCGCCCAGGATGTTGCCCAGCGCTGCAAGGAGGTTGGCATCAACGCCCTCCACTTCAAGATCCGCGCTACGGGTGGTACTGGCCCCAAGACTCCTGGCCCCGGTGCCCAGGCCGCTCTGCGTGCCCTTGCTCGCTCCGGCCTCAAGATCGGCCGCATCGAGGATGTCACGCCCGTGCCCTCGGACTCCACTCGCCGGAAGGGTGGTCGCCGCGGTCGCCGCTGCTAAATGCGCCTCCTGCTGGTTTGTTATCTTATTTAAAATTGGACGCATAAAGCTACTTAATATATGAGTGGATTGTTGGTATCCGCACACTGAGCCGTCATGGTTTGGTTTTCTATATTTGTTTGTTTGTTTGTTTGTTCAGCAAACAAGTCTACCTGAGCATACAAGTTTAACAAGACGTAAGTAAAGGTTCGTGCGTCCATTCGGTGTGCATGCAGCCAAGCTCTCTTATTAGACATGCAACCTTCAGAATACTTTTTAGTAGTGTGTAAATGTCTTTTGATGTAAGGCTGAAAGCTCTAGCCTTCTTGATTTGAGGTTCTTTATAGTTAACTTATGGTTCGGCTATACCATTATGCCATTATGCCATGGTCGCCCGCCCTATGTCTAGTATATTATTAGCCCCATGCGTGGAAAGCATTGCTATTGTCAACCATTCTAAAGACTTCTAACACTAATCTACTGCCTTTTATGGGATCTAGGGAAAACTTCTTTTTTTGGCATATAGTGTCAATCATGACCGATGCTTGCTCTTATAGGTAGCCCATCTCATGGGCTTGATAACTTTCTTCTTGGTATTCAATCTTTTTTTCTTTTTCTTTTTCTGTTTAAGATATTTTTGTACTGGAAAAAAATGATTTCATCCGACCGAATTTCCTTAGCTCTCAAATTAGTCTCGGACAAAACTAGTCATTTGCGTCGGTTAATTTGGTGACACAATGTGCTCACAGGGATAAACATGAAAACATGAAAACACGCAAACAGCAGCACAGGTATAAAGAACACGTCGAACAAAAGAAAACCAATGCCTCTTATATCATTTCATATTGGTGAAAATTGTTCTATAAAGTTTTTGTATACAATAGGTAGATGCAATCTGCATCCCATGGAACAATAGTTTCTTTGCGTACACGGAAGTATACTTACTACAGTTCGTGTCTATATAACTGTCACATCTACCAATCCTTGCATTAGCTAAATTGGTATTGGTGTTAAAAGACGCCGTATAGACAAACCAGTTGTCCTATGAACGATTAATTGATGCATTAGCCAAATAAATACTTAATTGCCATGGGCGCGAGCGTTCTTCTTCTGCTTGAGCTCATTCTTCTTCACAAGCTCCTTACGTTCAGCGCGCGATAAAGTACGAGGATCAATCAGGTCGTCACCAGCATTCTTTGGTTTGTCGTCATACTCTGTAAGCCACTGGTTGTCGCCCTTCTTGTTGATACCACCGTAGCCCCACTTGGGAACCCAACGCTTTTCTTGGTCGTCGTACACAAGCTTTCCGTCCTTAGCTCGCTTCTTAATGCCTTTCCGATCGGCAAACATCTCCCATCGTGTCTTAGGCTTGTCCTTAGGCACAGGTTTCTCTCGGGGAAGCTGCCATACAGGCTCAGGAATATTGATAAGTGCCATAGAGTTGTCTTGACCACCAGATGAGTTAATACTATCGACTGTACGCTTGATTGGCAACTGTAGAATCTGATTCACAAGAAGCTGCACATTATCACGCGAATTCGCCGTGATAATCTCCTCCAAATCGCCGTCCTGTAAATTCAATGGATTCAGGTCTGCAACAGCGAGATTTCCCAGATCATAAGACACCGGGATGGCCTTTTCAACTACAGGTGTTTTGCTCATGGCGAGTCAATACTACTGGTTAGTGAGAGGAATCTGACCCGAATTTTCAGGCTGAAAAATTACGTAAGTTTAAAAAAAATACAAGCAGTGTAGCAGCTGGCTGCACTACAGCACACAGCCGCAGCGCCTGCCCGAGTAATAACTGACAGGCATATACATAAACAAGACGCGAATTAGTGGATAAAAAAAAAGGGAATGTTAGTAGACATATTTCTCAAAGCTTCAAAAAGAAAAAAAAAACTTCTACGGCGGGCCAAAGTCCTTGAAGATACAATCCTAATTAGGTTCTTATTTGCAACAATTATTAACACAATAATCACTCAAAGCCTGTTTTTGTAGTAAACCAGACATGCCAATTTCCGCAAGAAGACCTGCACATAAGCGCCATTAGCAGTGTATGAGTTAAGTTAGGTTACGTTATTTGACTTACTCGTTCTCGGCAAGCGTAAGGTGGCACTTACCGCAGTAGAGGCGAGTAGGCTTTTGCTTGTTGTGCAGAGCCATGTAGGTCGAAGGACCGCACACCCGGCAAGGGGTGCGGAGCACATTCACAGAGCCATCATCGCCGACCTGGAAGTACTGCAGGATACCGAGCTTGGTCTTCTTCCGCTTGTGCGGGATACGCTTGGGCGTGGTGTAGACCTTCTTCTTACGCTTCTTGCCACCACCACGCAGACGAAGCACGAGGTGGAGCGTGGACTCCTTCTGGATGTTATAATCCGAGAGCGTACGGCCATCGTCGAGCTGCTTGCCAGCGAAGATCAGACGCTGCTGGTCGGGGGGAATCCCTTCCTTGTCGCTGATCTTGCTCTTCACAGCCTCGATCGTGTCACTCGACTCGACCTCAAGGGTGATGGTCTTCCCCGTCAGTGTCTTGATGAAAATCTGCATTTTCACAACAACGGGTTGGAGCTGTGTGGAAAGAAAGAGATCCTTCTTCTGGGGGGTGGTGATGCCAAAGCAGAGTGGGAACTAGGATCTGGGCAGGGGCACGAGTATGTTCTGAAGTAGCGATGACGGTAACCCGTGGCGTCCGCGTGAGTGGTATTAACTATTGGCGTATAAGCCCTACATATTACTAACAAGCCCTAAGCAGCCAAAGGACGACCTAATTAGTGAGCTAGCCTTAGCTCGTGCTAAGTTGGTGTGAACTGCCCGACTAACGCTACAAATAAGTTATCGTGGAGAAATAAACATGTCTTCATAGGTTATAGAGCCAATGGCCAATTGCGAAAGAATAGGCATTGTGATACACGGCTTAATCTATGTGATAATCAATTTGTTCAGAGCGGGGGGAGCGAGTCATCTTACTTAGAGTTGGGCTTTACAACAAGAGCTTGGCCGTTGTTGGTACTGCTGCTCATGTGGGTGATGACGATACGTATCAGTTATCGTAAAGCTATTTAATATAAACTCGTAATCTGTTCAAATAAAAAAAAAAGGAAAAGAAAGAAAAAATCATAATACTATTAATACTTCTAATACGGATCTTGTAGTAAAGGGGTTCATAATGCGTTCATGATTTACCGCTCTTTCAACCGCAGTAATGGACGCGATTGCTCCAATGATGCTCATATGGGCTGAGAAAACCATGGAACAGAAACGCACTTCCCTATTACTTTTGACTAGGCATCTCACTTACTCCGGCTTTCACAATTTAATCAAATTCAACGTCCTTCATACACTACATATTTAGTATAATTCCACGCCACTTCAATAAAGGGTAAGGGTAGTAAGTAGGTCGTGATAAACCTTGTAGAAATGGCATGGCACGCGCGCGCGCTCTTGTAAAGCTGTCTTCCTACCGTGATAGTTCAATCCCATGGGCATAGAAAAGATGCCCCCAAACACCACACCCCCCGCATATATATACATATAAAAAAGATACAAGGGCTCTCTAGAGCTGCAATTCTACTTTGAACGTGCCAACCTCTAACCGAGTAAACCCAAACCGCACACACAGTAGCATCTACGCGTTGTACGCCTTCTGTCACTATCGTCTAGTCAGCCAAATTCCTAGCCACTGCAGTAGGTAGGGCCAGGGCGAAACCACTGCCGGCATTATTGAATATAAACAATTGAACACCCCAAGTAGGTCTCAGATGGTGGAAATGTACGAAAGCGAGCATCCTCCCGTGGATAAAAGCATTGACGCCCATTACATTGTAGAAAGCGCCATTGGCAGCGGCACATTTGGCGATGTGATGAAGGCACGACTCGCACGGGACCCGCGTCGGGTCGTAGCCCTCAAACAGCTGCGTAACATCAATCCGGAGCCGATTGCAATGAACCGTCTTCGCGAAACGATCTTTTTCAAGCATGTGCGCCGTCATCCAAATCTTGTCACACTATACGAAATGTTTCGTGACCCTACAGCGGCGACCATGGTGTTTGCACTTGAATTAATGGATGGAACGCTACTTCAATTTATGGACCAAGCTTGCCGAGCTAAGCCGGGTCCATTGGACCTGTTTTTAGTTGGGGGCATCATCAAGGATCTGCTTAAAGGTGTCGAGCACATTCACGCCAGCGGGTTTGTGCATCGAGACTTAAAGCCAGAAAACATCCTATTCTCCAGCGAAGCACGCGGGAAAATGACTATTAAGATTGCAGACTTCGGACTGTGTCGACCCATTGAGGAGCCGAACTGCTCCACGTCATGTTGGACGTCGTATGTAGCAACGCGTTGGTACCGTGCACCTGAGCAATTACTGGGACTCACTTTTCACACACCAGCTCTTGACATCTGGGCAGTCAGCCTCATCTTGTACGAGCTCTGTAACCAAGTACCCATGTTTCCTGGGCGCACAACGATCGAAATGACAGCATTGCAAGTGCAGGCACTGCAATTTCCTGCTGCTGACAGCATTGCTGGTCCATGCCCTGCGGTGGCTCACAGGCTCGCAGTGACAGACGGCTGGAAGGAGGCTTGTGGAGCGCTATCTCCTCAGCGCTGGGTATCGCTCATTCGTTGGAGTGAGCACTACTTATTTCTCTCGCCCATGGTCTCGGGACTGCAGTGGAATGCCTCTGCTCGGCCATCAGCTAGCAGTTACTTGCTGGAGATCCGCCGACGGCTCCAAGGTGAATGGAAGCGTCGCGGGCGTATGAGACAAAACCCACGCACGGCGCGACACCACCGTAGTACGCTAAGATCCACAGAGTCCAAACCGACATATGAGGCCTTTCCATCACGTTGCAGCAGTAAGAAACGTCCTCCAACCTCTTAGACCTGTACAATCTACGCTCGTTTCTTGATATAATCGGCCAAGCTGAGTTTCTTTTTAGTCTGCACAACTGGCTCTTGCGGTGCTGAGATCCAAACACGCAGCGCAGAGGCATCTGGTGCATCTGCAGGACTTATGCTAGTTTCATTGTCGTTTTTGTGCCGCCTATTTACAAACGCTGCACGCAGCGAGCTTGCATGAGTCTCCGGCCGTGGAGGTGCTGTATGCGCATGCTCTATTTCCCAGTCCTCATCGTTCTTCTCTACTGCACTTGGCAAGCAATCTTCATAATTAAGGCCAAGAAGCCAAAACATTGTATGAACAAGCGGTGAATCTGGAGCAGTACGTATCGGATGGGCTGCTGGCCAGTGCCATCCTAACTGTAGTTCGTCACCAGGATTAAGTGCCGTTCGAGTATATAGCAAAACGCGAAGTTCAGACTTATTGGTGCGACAGGGGACCAAGCGCACGTTAGGTTGTGAGGCCCGGCGCAAAAACAACGCCTGCGACCCGCGCAGGCGACTGTCAATTACCAGTGGAAGCTTAGGGACAAATACAATACCAGGCTTGGGACAACCTAGTCGTGAATGCTGATTCTGGGGCTGCTTAGCGTACTCCTCTCGAAGTAAAACTTCTCCGGTTACATCGCACACAAACCGGTTGGCAGGAATGCTGACTGGAGTTACAAGAGCTAGAGTATCCAGACCCAGGTTGTAACGCTTTGCTTGCTTCAGTTTGCGGACTACTTGTAGCTGGAAAGGTCTGGCATCTCGGGGGACCAATGGAAGCTGGCTAATAGCCGAGGTATTTGCTTGTTGCCATTCATCAGCAGCTCGACTCCAGAGCAGCTGATGGGTCGGAACATAATAAACGTGCGAGTTGAGAACTGTGAGCTCATTTGTATCAGTAGGTTCGCTCTCACTGCGTCGCTTGCGCCCTCTTCGCTTTGGTTCCTCATGTTGTTCTTCATTAGCTTGAACAGGACGATGTACTCCAGGCTTCTGGGACTGTGCCCGCTGTTTCAATATTAATTTCTGTCGCTCACGCGCCTCTTCACGAGAAATTGGCAACCCGTTCTCGCTGCACTCCGGGCACAAATAGTTGTCGGGCACTGAAGCCTCGTTTGCAATATTGACGCATCCAGCATGCTGCCAGGCGTTACAACGCTCGCATTGGATAGTAAAATTGTCATCATGGTCGAAATCACAAATGCATCGTATTATTCCTGAGTCCACAGGCAAAATAGACAGCATTGTAGGATCCCTCCTTCTGCCGGAAACAATCAATTTGAGAGATATCAGCCGGATCAATGATGTACTTCAATATTGCTTATTCATTATGTGGCAAAAGTGCACAAAATGGCGCTGAGAACAAGCAGTGGTGCGAAAACGCTATAAGACCATACAGTACGTTATATTTCTGACAGGTATCATGCAAGTGCATTACCATCAGGTTGGATTCGACTTGTTACGCAGTGGCCTTTGAATAGCCTACAAAGTCTCGTTTTAGGCTTGGGCACGTGCACAACAATACGAGTCGCACATTTGGGCTCGTTAATTATCCTCAGAGTGGTAATATCATTGCCAGTGCAATGGAGCTCGTAAACTCCTAGCTGTCAGTTACCTGTTCTTAATGGCCAATTAATAGCAGCTAATTAATAGCAGCCAATGTGAAGTGGTAAGGTATTCTATAATTATAAGCTCAATGCGTAGTGTGCTTCATGGCCGTGAGGATAGTTCCGTAGAATTAGCGCAGTAGCAAATTATGCCAGTTTATAGCACCATAGATCAAAAGGAGTTATCCCCCCCCTCTAAGTTGACTCCAAATTGACTTGGAGGAATCCTTATTCTTAATTAATGAATGGGATCGACCCATCCGCAGGAGTTACCCGTACCTTGTACCAGAGATTTTCATCTCCAAAAAATAGTAGAAGCCGACATAGTCCTAAAACAATGGCGCATCGCATTCTGTGGCAAGTCTTTGTGACGGGCTCCCAAGTCGTCGGCAAGGCGTTCATGGAGGCCTATAGGCAGGCATCTTCAGCCTCTGTCAAGGCTTCGGCGGACGCGGCTGCACATAAGAATGTCGGCGGATTGGGCCTGTCCGAAGCACGCAAGATCCTTGGAATTGAGGATGGTGCGTTGAATATGGGCGATGCCCAGAAAAAGTACGACTTTTTGTTTGATGCTAACTCCAAAGAAAAGTCGGGGTCGTTCTACTTACAGTCCAAGGTGTACAGAGCCATGGAGAGAATAAAAGCCGAGCTTGGCGAAGAGACGGCAAAAGCAAACGCCACGGCGCGTAACTCCGGGACAAAGCCAGGCGCTGGTGGCACGGAGTAGTTGCTGCGGCCACGATAGGCTGTTGTCTCTAACTATTACAACTACCAGGATCAATATGTCCTGGATACCAAATGACCTGATTTGTTTTAGATGTGTATATAAGTTTCAATCATTGACATGTAAAGGTGTTCACGAGTTCAATAATCTCTGAATTTCGAATATTGACTGCTCTAAACTCTCCGAAATACTTGCTTAGCGATCGCCTGAGTTAATGATCACTGGTGATGATCTGATGGCATGCTGGTCGAATGCGGCAAAATATTCACTTAGAAATCTACTTCTATGATTTAACGCAATAAATTCGGTCTCTTCTCACGCACATAACAGTAAACTGTCTGTACTTCAGCTGCTGCTGCCAGTAGCCACATCCGTACCCGTACCCGGATCCGCCTACTAAGATGATGATAGTGATGAACAAGTGAAGGTTAACAGATGAAAGAAGCAATGCATGCACCAAGTTATTAGATTGTGTCGTTTAAGTACCCAGTGAACTACATGTAAATAGCTTATAATAACATAAATGATTTCTGGCTCCTGGCTGGGTTGTGTTTAACGATGCTAGTCGCTGATCTTATATATTATGGTGAAGCTCTTATGCTATCATCACATGTCGCTGGGTCAGCAGCCCGAAGCGCAAAAAGCATTGATAACATCTAACTGAATGGTGTAATTCGCACGATGCCAAGGCTTATAATCAAGGTTCCCACAGAAGATCGGGACCTTGCTTTTGAGGTTGAGACTGATCAATTGCCCTCCGTCAGCCTCGTGGACTTGCAAAACTTCGTGCGCCAAGAGATCGGAGGCGCCACATTGAACCGTCGTCTGCGCTTCGTCTATCAAGGACAAGTGCTTACAACAGCGACCAATTTATCCCGAGATGTTTTTGGTACACAGCAACAAGCATTTCTTTTATGTACAATAGGGAGAATTTTAACACCCGAAGAAATCGAGGCCGAGCAAACGACAGCCGCAACAGGCCCTGAGGAGCATGCTAGCTCAGCACCAGCACCACAACGAGGCTTTGAACAGCTGCGTGATGCCGGATTCGCCGAGGAGGAAATCCAGCTTTTAAGAAGCAATTTCGGAGAACTTTATGGAGCTACAGAGCGCAACGATAACCGAGCGCGTACTACAGCAGAGCGATTGGAACAAGAGGAGGCATGGCTTTCGGGAACTTCTGCTCGAAACGCACGTTATGAGCTAGTGGATGAGGCTATGGGACTACTGATTGGTGCGTTTGCAGGAATTGCCGTCATATTTCTCCTCCAATTGAGAATACTGAATCCGGTACAACAACGCATGGCTGTTGCAGGAGCGCTCTTAAATCTCGTGTTCACAGCTTTCCGGAAATTTGCATCGTGATAGATTCTCGAGGGTCTGACGCTCTTTCTAAAAGATCCCTTGTTAAAAGGTACTAAGAGCCATGCTTTATGTTCTGAAGATTCTAATTACCCATTAAAGAATTACCCACTTAACTTAAGAATTTATGCTTGTAGGGTAAATAACTAGTCCAAGGTATCAGCTTCTGGACAAGTATATTGTTTATGGATATGATGAATACCTGAACTTAATAGTGAAAAGTCTCATTTTTTTCATTATATATATATATATATATTTATATCTAAAAAAAAAGAAGTCAGTTATTGCCCTTCTTCTGGTGTTATCTCATATCAAAACGAAGCATAAAAAGGGGCCAGCCCGGAATCGAACCGGGGTCACGTCGATTTTCAGAAGCTGAGCTTCCGGGAACGAGACCCGAACGACGTATACTGCCTCTATACTACTGGCCCTCCAACTGATTGGTAATTGGAATCTACTTAATATATGTATCAACATCTCATGTGTACGATTTCCCTGGCCAAAACAAATGCACTTAAAAACGTTATCATTGTTATTACTTATGGAACTATATGAAGGTCGAAGCATAAGGCAAATCCGCAGTCAAACCAGTACTCTGAAACCATGGCTTAACAGATAAAAAAAAAATACATTGTGAGTACTTTAAAATACTTCCCATTGATGATTTCATCTCTAATAAACTATGTGACTTTTCAACAAGCTTGTCATAGACAGGCCGTACAGAAAATTTACGCCGATTAGCCGCATAGAGTCAGTCATTCATATTAAATCGATGCATATTGTTCTAGAATAAGGGACAACTACTCAATAATAAGTGAATTCCAATTAGCAGCATTGACTAGGAACTGAACTACTGAAGCGAACATGTCAATAAAAAAGCAGCTGGCCGTAGACAACCAAGCTTGAGTAGCTAATAAATAATAACTACGTAAATTTAATATATAATGATTAAGGATCCAATCTCAAAGCGAAAGGGTTTCGCCTGCAGAGACCAATGTCCGATGCAGCAAGTATGGTTCTTAAACAAAGAAAACAAATGAAGGTTACAAGACATTTTTCAATGAATCATCGTTTTTGAGATAACCCGGGTGTAGATTTGCTTGGCGGTACCCGTACTAACTTGTCCAATAGTTTGTATAATGGGACTGGGTCCTCTAGATTAAGACGAGCAATCTCTTTTCTCGCTCGATCGGCGTACTCATGAACTGCACCACATGAATAGTCAATACTTCCTGATTCTTCGAGAATAGTTAACGCATGCTCCTTCAGCTTGTTATCAGTCGTATGCAATCTAAGAATGTTATCCAACTCTAGCCGGCGACCCAAAGGAGTGTCACCTGTTTCTTTCCACAGAAAATGGACTACTGGAAATGAGAATTTGCCCTCAGTGATGTCCTCACAGAACCCCTTATGATCTTTAAACGAACCCAAATTCAAACAATCATCTTGAATCTGATATAATATGCCAAGCAAGTTCGCTAACGGTACCAAATCAGATTCTAGTGTTCCAAACTGTTGAAGCAGACGTACTGCAAGCCGATAAAGCCCTCCAGTTTTGTTAAGAACCATGTCCAAATATTCTTGTTCTGTAGGACACACATGAGCGTCACGCCAATATAGGTCAAGGCCCTGGCCACGATGAAGAGCAAACAACTCTTCGTACAATATGGGGGCCACAGCAGAGCCTAATTCCTGCGTTGCTTCATATATTGCTTCAAGCATCACGAAGTTTGCCGAATTGATTGTTCGTGGAGTGCCGAAGATGCTATGGGCCACAGGCTTGCCTCGCCGAAGAATAGCTCCGTCCTCAATATCATCTAAGAGTAAGGATACATTGTGCAGCTTCTTAACAAGCTCGATAACATGTTCAACTATGGCCTGTGGCGCTTTGATGATACTATTAAACGCCGTGATATGCTGTGTACGCAGGTCCTTACCAGGAATCTTCTCGAGGTAATGATACGGTGCTGATAGTTGCTCCTCGTTTAGGCTATTCATAGTGGCTGCAATTGAGGCTTCTTTGTACCACGTTATTGCACTTACTGTACTCAGTCTATATAAATCAGTGCATGTGAGTGAGCTACCATGCTGACAAACATGTCTTCGAAGTAAGCTGGATACAAAACTTATTATTTAGACACTGATTCTTACGGATAGTATTATATATATATATATTTCTTTTTTCAGATATACGAAATTCTAAATTTAGAATTTTGTTCCCAGAATCAGAGAAGCCTGTCGTAAACTCATGATATAATCCTGTGTGTCTTATAGACTTGTGCGACTAATCTATGCTTCGGTCAACCAAAGAAGAAGCTAAAGGGTATACGAGTACTTAAACAATTAGGAAAGTGCTAGTTTATAGAGTTTAATAGCCTATACATTGATATTTTGTGATTCCCAACTCATACGAAAGTCCATTATGGAATATACCCGTTTTTTTTTCCCCCACAATATCGAACCGTTTCAAGTAGTACTCTTCACGAAAACAGATGATTTAGATACACATGTTTGTACGTGGAACCGCAGCAAAGTTAAATTTAGAGATTCTTTCACAAGGTGAGTTCACAATTTAGTCGACTCAATTGACTTCAGTGGCACAACTAGGGTTTTGTTGATCCTCACTATAGATCTTCATAAACTTTTAGATGGCTATAAATACTAAGAATCAATACACACTATTGTTCTATTGTTCTATTGTTCTATTTAGCTACAGAGATACAGTCGTATAGGCGATCATGCATATATAGCTTGAGAGGCAACCCATTAAGCGCTGACTCATGCGACGTGTTCAGTGCGGCCGAACAACTATCGCCTCCAAGAGTGGTGGTGTAAACCATTTAGGAAAGCAGGCCCAGCACAAATCGTCCGGGATATCCCGTTTGATAAGCCGAAAGTAACTGAAGAAGGCAAGCCCAATGGATCTGGGATTCTTAGGAAATGTCCCACCGGTCACAAAAGCAATTTTGGGATGCTCTACTGTATTGGCTATAGGCGTGTCCACAAGCCTCATAACCGAGCAGTCACTGGCGCTTATTCCAGCACGCGTTGCTGAAGGAGAGGTTTGGCGACTATTTACGTCTCTGTTTTTTGTTTCTCAATTTAACATGCAATTCCTCTTTATATGGCTTCTGTACATATCTTGCGGCCGCTGGCTCGAGGAGGTTTACTATCCAACTGCGCGTGGTTATTTGTGGCGCCTATTTCTTATAATCATAGCTGTGTTGGTAACCTCGATATACTTTGGAAACAAGTTGCCGTCGGAGACCTTCTTAGCGACAATTGTGTATCTCACGTCCCGACGCAATCCCGACGGCGCAAACTTTCAGTGGCTTCATTTCATCCCTTGGGACTTCAATTCATACAACAACCTTGTGGTTGCCTGTTTAATAGAACCCGAGCGGATCAAGGTCATACTCGTGGCGATTGCAGTTGGCCATTTGTTTCTTATCCTGGAAGACGTTGTACCTCAGTGGACAGGGAAAAGAATATTGGCTTTACCCGGTGAGCCAGCCCCTTTTGTATAGTGTGCAAGACTACTATTCAAGTATGTTTCCTACATTTATGTGTGCATTGAATGAAAATAATTGATGTAAAAACCTGCGATGATTGAATTTATCTTCTCTACAACAAGACGCAGCAGCCCCTTGCGTCCCTAAACGAAATCTATAAGTCGCGCATAGCAAAGTATTAGCCTAACCTAATCATGCGTGGTTATTTGAACTATCTCTCATGGGCATTGACAGCAATGAGCCGCACACGTGATGATTGGTCTGTTTACGCATGTTCAAAAGCGGTTTCGAAGCCCGAACTTTCTGTGGATGAAGCCCCTGACCTTTCATTCAAGGAAACACAACAGTACTACCCTGAATTCTAGGTATCGCGTTTTTAATCACTGATGAACATGATAAAACATAAAACCCTATACTCTCTACTTATAAATTATTCAAGCATTACCTTGTTTACCAGTACTACGAGAAACAAAACGTGTTTAGAGTTAATTTCGTATTTCTCTACGCATCGTTTTGGTTATAGGCTCACTACTGCGCTGTATCTTTAGCTAATATCTGGCCTGTAGAAGTATCTCTACACAGGTGTGCAATTCATATTCACTATGGTAACTCACGTGTAACCATCGGCCCGTAGGGCATACATACCGAATTCTGTTAACAGGTAAGGGTGACGCGTACTGTACCAGGGCTGAAACAAAAGGGTAAGGATAACATTGCTTTTCGGCCGCGTCGAGTCGCTCCGGTGAAATAACACGTGCAACAAGAGGATCAGTTTTTGTGGCAGGACTTGGCCGACTACTGCAATTGCACAAGAATAAGATAAAGGCTTCGGCGAAGAGAAGAAGAAGTAATGTTCATAGAATTGCATAAGATCGTGACTACGTAGGTTTATTTTAAGCATTAAAAAGGTCAACCGGTGCTAAGAAATCCATCATTGAAAGATCATCTTGAATGTTCTTGTCGACGAGACCGACTTCGTTGTCGAGCACGTCCCCTAGCGTCTCTGGCGAGCCATCAGTGGGCGTAACGCTATCGAATTGTGTAGCTGAATGAAAGTATAAGTCCGTGAAATCGTCGAAGTCAGCGGTTGGGGAGCCGTACCCGGAGAAAGTCTCGGGGGACTGGCTGGGTTGCTTTTTACGATCCTCGGACATTGTTGTAACAATATCCAAAGAGTTTGATGCATTCGTAGAGGTCGAAGTAGCGGCCGAAGATGCAAGAGATGCCGCGGCCGATGAAGAAGTAGAAGAGATAGTAGGCTCTAAATCCATGTCAAGTTTATTGAACTGGTCCAAATCAAGTTGCTCCAGAGGCATATCATTGTATTGATTCAGAGGGAGTTGACTGAAAACTGAGGGCTCTTGTGAGTGCACGTCTGCGACGTCAGCGCTCTCAATTGAGGAGTCGGCTGAAGCTGATGAGCTGGCCGATCGCTGAGGCTGCTGCTGGAACCGATTCACAATTCCAGACATCACTGAAGTCATATTTTCGGCCATGCCTCGAGGTTTAGACGATTCGGAATCAAATAATGTCGTCATAACGCCATTTGCCAATGAATCAATGCTTTGCGAAGGAGGCGGACCAAAGATGGAGCGTGTGCTCACCGACGTCATGTTCGGAGAATCCATTGCACTGGGAGAAGAGACATTGGATGAAGGGGGGCTCGGAGAACTATGCGTCGTGCTAGGCACTAGCACACTTGCCGAGACCGTAGTTTTACTTTCGGGTTTGATCTCTTGTAAGGCAGTGGTACGCGCATGCTCTGAGACCCGCGTTGCCAAACTGCGGCGCCGTTTCACAGTATCGATTTTAGCCGTCACGCCACTATGACGCTTCCGACATGCGAGCTGACCAAGACCTGAAGTGCGGGTATGAATGTGAATCGGCGACGGTGTGCTATCTCTTGTGCTAGGCTTCGGGAGCAAAGGGCGATAAGCTGGCCGAATGGGTACATAGTTCCGTTTTGAAACACCTTGTACGTCGGCGTCAGGTCTAGAGGCCTCTTCAGGCTTGGCGGTAGGGACTTGATGGTGACTTAAAACCTCGGCAGCCATGGACTAGCAAAACAATACTTTGGTGGAAAACAGAGAAGTAAAATGAAATAGAAAAGCAAATTGTGGAGCTAGGTCTTTGCCAGGTGCAGTGTTACGCAGGACAGAATCACGGGTGTGATGGAATCCTAAAAAACGGTCACTTTAGTTCTAGTCGTCTAAGAGCCGCAGTTGTCTCGAAAAGCGGAAGGTTAGTGTCAAAGACCGGGTCCGATTTACTTACTAAAAAGTGCATACCCATGCAATGCCAGCCAGGAACTCTGATGAGCTAAGCGAATAAGGGCACAAACCCTGCTGCTGCGGTATCACTGCAGTGTGCCTAGGGCCCACTACAAAATATGGCTAAGCGAGGTTTGGGCTTATGTGCACTCCACGCACACGCACCGAAAGTCAGACATCATTATTACCACGTAAGATGCGCAGTTCCCGCCGATCTAAATTTTTCGCATATTTGTTGGTAAGATTGTGAATTGAATCATTACAAATATCATATGTATTCTACCGTATAGCTGCTTCCCTGTACACATATGTCTCACACTTAGTTTTGGACGGGTATGAGGATGACCTGGGGGAGAAGGCGTCTGTGGGTTCCCTACAGCGCTGGTATCTCGCACTCGCAGGAAGCAAGTGGCACGCCTCATGAATTAGGCATACACCCTTACCCAAGAACGTTAGCAAGACGCACTCATGTGTATGCCCTAAGCGACGACGGGGCGAGACAGCCAAGCGTAATAACGCAATTTTCAAATAAAGAATTCGTAGCAGGTATCTTTTATGAAGTCAGTGAGTATCTACCCCAAAAATTTCGCATTGAAGCTAGTCAATCGAACTTAATAGACCACCATACAGAATTTCTGAGGTTATGGTGTTGCAAGCCGTGCACTCCCGACTCCCGTGACGTTCTCAAACCCTGTCAACTTTGCTTATCGTGTCACCTACACAAATGCAGGTTATACATGAACGGGAAAGCTTCAAACTTAAGTTTTTGAAGCCAAAAAAAGAACAGTGAATATCACTCTGTTCTGAATCGGTCGAAACGTTTCACGCTGCAAGCATAAAGATACATTATATAACACGAATCTAGCTCTGACACAATCATAATTAGTAAACCCAGCCTCTGCACTTCTATTACATAGGGTACATATTTGATGCAGCTTAATGCACCTTAGCGCAGTACAATGTTTTTTGAATGCCCGTACCCACGCAAATCCGGGGTAGCCGCCAGTCTCCGTCGGCGCAGTATGGCCCGATATCTCTCGAAATGAAGCAAGGAACTTATGACCGAAATTGGGAAGTACCAAAGGCTATTTCCGAACAATGTTTCACTACAATGAAGAACGTAATTTTGGAACCTCGGCTGACTCGCCCGTTGTTACCCGTGACTGTCGGCTCGGGGTTTGTGCCGATCCTCAACCTTTAATTAGATTTACCTAAGATGAAAATAGGGCATGACGCGTTATTTTGAAGAGCGCACCAGAAACATTAGAGAAAACAAACAGAAGATCTGGAGAGGCAAAATATACGACAATCAACGAGAGTCCAGCCTGGATAGTCTCATAGAAGAAAATAAAACAGATTAATTTCCTATTTTTTCCTGCTTTTATTTTACTCAATGCACAACAAGGTTCGAAATACCGAGAAGGTAGAGTGCATGTCTAATGTATCCTATTTCCAGATCGCGGATCATTATGGTAGAAGTTGTATCTGAAGCTCTATTGTGATCAACACTTACCAGTATTTATGCGGTAGTAGTAATGATACAGTGTAGTGCATATTAAATGCGGACGGGCACATCTTTGTCGTGGTGGTAGATTTGTTCAAACCAGGCTTAGTATAATGCAGCCGCAGTGCAATCCAGTATAGTGCAAGTAACGTAGTGGATTGGGTTTTCTCGGATTGCTCATAGTGAGGCTCATAGTGAGGCCCAGTGCAAGCACATTTCAAGCATACTTGTGCAGTATATGGTATAATATATAGTAATCTATTTTGTAAGAATTAGGATTAGAATTAGTCCGTCCTATCCGACTCAGCGAGGGCAGCAAGAATACGACTTTGTAAAAGACGACTGCTTGCAATCACACCCTTGTTGTTTTTGAGAGTGCGCCCCTGGCCAAAGTCAAGAGGCTGACCATACATGTCTGTTACCATTCCACCAGCCTCGGTGATAAGCAAGCTGCCTGCAGCGTGGTCCCATATCTTTTCCTCATAGCTCAATGAGATTGGAAGACGAAGATAGATATCCGCTGACCCCTTAGCAAGGACGCAGTATTTTGCCTGACTGTCCATTCGAATAGATGGCTTCACAATTCCCAGCTCTTTAGCAATTTTCGCCTGTCGGCCTAGAGCAGAGTGGCCTGACTCTACACTCTCGCAGAATTGTGCATCTGCTGTGTTATGGATATCGCGGAACTTGAGTTGTTGCGGAGTCTGCTCAGCTCCATATAACGGAACCCAAAGACCGCCCTGGCCCTTTACAGCATAAAACAAACCACCGTGATCGCCCAAGTTCGGACAGCCAATGACACCTACCTGAACTACCGAATCAACAATCAGTGCCAGACAAACTGCGTACTGACCTGCACGCAGAAACCCCTTAGTACCATCAACAGGATCAAGTGCCCATTGGCGACCCTTGGAAGAGCCCGGAGCATTGCCAAGATCTATAGCTTCACACAACGCCCGCTCCGCTTCCGCTTTAGGCAGCTTTGGATCAAACCGTGGGTCACTATCACCAGCAAATTCCTGGGTAAGACTCAGTAGTTGGCTTGCGAGATTCGGATTCTTTTGAACATCCTGCGAATCCTCTTCTCCCACTACAGGGTCATCAGGGAATTCTCTGTGGATAGCAGATATAATTACAGCCTGCGCTCCAAAGTCGGCGACTGTGACTGGAGAGTTATCAGTCTTCTGCAACGCAGATAGATGAGTCCCCTTAGCTACCTTATGCGTAAGCTTGCATGCGATGCGAACTGCTTGCAGTGCAACTTCCAGCTCTTTCGCAAATGTCATGCTTGCTGTTGTGGTTGTAGGTGGTTTAGCCTACGACAAATCGGGGTCCTCTCCGGGGCGGATCATGTCACATGACCAACGTAGATAATAGTCGAGTTGTAAGTCTTGGTTGCCAATTTACAAAAGCCTCTTCCAATCTATTTATTGTAACCTAGCAATTGATTGTTAAACATGGCAACCCACCAATATAAACCGCTGTACTGGTATTGCTAGTCAGCTGTAGCTCCAGTTTATTAAGATGAGCCCACACGAACCCAGCTTATGAAGAAGAAGATTACTACAGTAAGCCCGCATGCGTCAACCCAATTACGCGTAGCATATCCATTATAGCGCACTAATTTAATTAACTGGTTTCATCGATGATGGTAGATGTCCTCGATTGTCTAGCATTATGGTTAGGGGCGGGGCATACTTTTAAATAGACATTCGAAAATATTAAGCAACATCAAGAAGCATGAGAAACCCCCGATTAGATGGGCTGAGCCGTACTGGAGATTCCTAAATCCATGGGTTTAACGCGAAGAAGTGAGTGGTGACTAAGCACACTCACCGCATAGTTTGGGACCCGCGGAGACAATTCAGGCACCGCTAGAACCTGCACCCCCCTGGCGTTGTTTGTGCAATGTTCAAAGGCTTCTCGAAGCGGAGAAGTGATCACAAGGAAAGTTCACTAGATCTAACCCGCCGCGGGTCTGCTGGCAAGAGCGACCTCGCTATAACGGCCCCAAAGCGCATTGTAAGGGCCCTGTATTCGTATGAAGCACACGACACTGATGAGCTGTCGTTCAAAAAGCACGACTTCTTCTACGTAACAGATGAAACTGACCCAGAATGGTACGTGGCGTGTAATCCTTTAAGCAACCAAACGGGCTTGGTACCTGTAAGCTACTTCGAGGTCATTCAACGCCAAGACAAGGCGCAACCTCTAACTCTGACGCAGGCTCAGACCCAGCAGCGTGCCCACTCGCGCAGTGCCTCGGCGGCCACAGCCAACTCCACGGGAACGGTTGGCACAACTAATACGTCTGGTACAGCCGAGAGCGATTCGCATGGTGGTAGTGCTGCAGGCGGCCCTGCCACGAACCACACGTACCACCGGGCTGCCAACTCACAAAGCAGTGGCCGTAGCCAACGCAGTTTGTCTGGCATGTCAAAGCATCTTTATGGCTTCGTGCTCTTTGATTTCACGGCTGAGCGTACTGACGAGTTAAGTATCAGTGCTGGCGAATCTATTGTTATAACTGCAATCAGCAATACTGAGTGGTTTGTTGCCAAACCTATTGGCCGCTTGGGTGGTCCAGGTCTTATTCCTGTCTCATATGTGGAAGTACGCGAGGTTGGTACAGACCGACCTGTGGATAACGTTTTAGAAACTGTAAGGCGCGCAGGCGTGCCCTACGTGGACGAGTGGAAACGCAGACTTGCCGAGTATAAAGCAAGCTCTATTCCGTTGGGGCGTTTTGGTACTACAGCTGGTCAACTTGATGGAAAAGGCCACTATTCGCAGCATTCACGCTCAGGATCTGCCACGCACCAGCCGCAACAAGCGCATCAATATGCTCAAAACTCTCAAGTAGCTTCTCGAAGCTTACAGGGCCATCAACATAGTGCATATTATGCGCCGCAGCAGCACCAGCCTCAGCAACACCAATACCAGCTGCCGCAACACCAGCATCAGCATCAACAACAGCAGCAACAGCAGCAGCAGCAGCAACAGCAGCAACAACAACAGCAACAGCAGCAACAGTATGTAGGCCATTATCAGCCAAACAGCTATTCAGAAAATGGTTACTCTGCCGGATCAAATGGATCCAACAAGTATGACGAGTATACGGCAGCTAATATATATCCCGCTCTGGGCTCTCAGAGCCACGAGAATCTGCCATATGTCGAAAACTCACAAAAACCTTACGTTGTATCTGCCGCCGTAGACCGGTTCGCCATCAACGGTGGACGGTACTGGTATCTTGTTCGAGTCGAAATGTCTAATGGGCGCCATCGGAACCTGTGCCGTTACTATCAAGACTTTTATGATTTCCAGATTCGGTTGCTTGAAGAGTTTCCTGTCGAAGCCGGCCGCACGGGGAAACCCCGATCGCTGCCATTTATGCCTGGGCCTCTGACTCTAGTTACGCATACAGTATCAACACAGCGCCGAGCAAATCTCGACGACTACGTGCGGGAATTGATCCGCATGCCGCCGAGTGTGTCTCGCAGTCGAGTGATGCTTAATCTATTCGAGCTTCGACCAGGAGACGTAGAAGGTGACGGCCCCATGCAGCAACTTCCTCAGCCACCTGAGGTTAGCACCGAAGATGAGCTGGAGCCTGCTGTGCAACAGGGTGACCCCGAAGAACTGTCGTCACATGTGCAACCGATTTCCCCTACTGCATCTCCGCCGCGATCTCCACAACTATCGCCTCATGATTCATTGCAGTACACGCCTAACGCTGCCACGACAGAGTACAATAGTGCTAATATGCATGACTCACAGACGTCACCAAAGACCTTACAACCAACGTCACCTCATGCGGCACAGCCCTATCGCGAGCGCAGTACCTCTACGGATAATACAGGCGGCCAACCATCCCTGAAGGTTAAAGTGTACGCTACCGACAATGTGATTGCCATCCGCGTCCCAACAGACCTCTCATTTAATGAGATTTACGACCGTATCGCCACGCGTATGGCGGTGTCAAATCCAAAATTGTATGCGAGAAAGGACCTTATGGGTGAGCCCGTACAGACGGCCAGCGAGTTTGCAAAAGTTGTGAACGGGGGAAATAAGGTCGCCCTGTACTTGGGACCCTAATGATTATTGAAAGGACGTTCTTCTTTTGCTCCTGTAGGCACTCATGTAAGTAGATACATATATTTATTCACTCCTTGCTAACAAATCCTGACCGATAAGAATCATATGTGAATTCGATTGATGAATTTGATTGATAAATTGACTACTGTATCAATTGAGTGATTTCTATGCAACGCGACTGGGTAGGCAGGCACTTAGTTAAAAAAGAAATACTATCAGAGTTGTTCCCCCCGCCACTCCTCACTCGATTTCAAACGTTCTCAAGGTCAATCATCACTCATTTCGTTCTCTTTATCCCTGTTAGGCTCAGTTTTGGCTTGATATGGAATAAGCGCTTGCGTAGGTCGTTCGAAATATGGTAGATCCTCTGACCTTGTACTTATACTAGAAGGAATCTTCAAAAATCTGTGGTCGATTTCCACATCATCAAGAGCATCCAGAACATCTTTCTTGTTGAGATAGACAAAGTCGCGCGCCTCTACGCCGTCCATCTCGTCGTCGACGAGCTCTGGTGCCAGACTTTCCGGGTCAGCAGTGGCAAGCCTCAGGTCCGAAAGTCGGCGTGTGAGTTTAGTAGGATGCAATGCGTCAACACAGTCATTATCACGCACTATTCGTTTCCTCATTGAGTCACCACATGCTCCAAATGCACGGCGCTCTACGCTTCGGAAAAATTATGTGGAAAACCGCTCGATTGCAGTAAACTAGCTACGAAGACGCCAAGTTAAGGGTTGCGGTAGGCCAGTTAGATCTCAACCCCTACCCAGAATCACAGCCTCCGACTAGTTGCATCCCTCTCTTCTCGGGGCGGGCCACAATTCGTTTACTCCTGCTAGGCGGGTTTGCGTATTTTCATAACAATGGATTTGTCAACGTTAAAGCTTCCATTGCGATCGGAACGGAAAGACGATGGCCTCTTTCATCTGCGCCCGCCTCTGTCGAGTGTTAATGTGTGTTACGAAACGGCAGAGGCGGTCGCAGATAAAGCGTCATCGCTTGAGTCCACGCCTGGCATGGAGTCCAGCCAAAAATCTGAATCACCACCGCGAGCTCCAGCGTTGCTCATTGATCGCGCGAGTGACGATTCTGATGGCTCGACGTCCAAAGCAAATAGTGAAACTGGTGGCCCCACATCCGACGAAGTGAGTACATCACCTCAACAGTCTTCTCCAAAGCCATTTCCAGTAAAAGTGAAGTCTCCATCACACAATTCGCTTAGATCTTTGCACAGGTCTAGCTTTTCTGGCACAGCCAGCGATGAGTGCTTCGCATTCATAAAGTCACTTAAGGAGCCGAGATATGCCAAACCGTTATCTGCAGATGAGATATCCTGGCTTTTCCAGGATTTTTATCGCAAATTGTATGAAGATTTACTTGGTGAATCTGAGGAAAGCAAAGAGCTTCTTACTATAACTGAACAGGAGAACCGAGCACAGCAATTACAACAGATTGAATCTGTGATTGACCGTGCAGAACGGGCAGTTGCTGGCGGTGAACTGTACAGCAAATTATTTGCATTGGGTGGCTCGCATGACTCGAAATTGCAACAGCGCATCTGCGCTTTACGAGAGCATGAGTCACTGGTGGACCTACTTATCCAGAAACTCGATCTTGATCCGACCATAGTAGATGAACTTCCTACCGCAAAAGCATATTTGAATCGATTGAACCGCGAGACGGCACCAAAAGCTAAAATCCAGGCTCTTATTAAAGCACATCAAGCTCTTGTAGAGGCTACCGATAGAAGTGGATCTGCAGATACCCTTTTTCCCATTTTTGTTCTTGCACTTGTGACTAGCGAAACCGAAAACTGGTGGAAAACATTTTTATTCATCCAGCGCTTTCGCCGCGCATCTTCTCTTAGCGGACAGGCCGCATATTGCCTTACAAATCTCGAGGCAGCGATTCATTTCGTGGAGCAACTGACATTCGAGGAAAGCGAGGTACCTCCTGGGATCGATGCACAGCTCTTTTCAAAACCCATTGCAAACCCACGCACGCCGCGTGACCGTTCCGGAAGCCAGTCATCTCGCGGGTCTGCAGCAACCACCAACTCAGCCACAGGCTCTTTTGGTCAGCGCATTGGCGAAACTCTTTCGTCGTATCGTAACATTCTAAACACTGCTCGAAGGCCTAGCCTCATGCAACCACCAGCAGTTGATCATCGACTTGTTAACGTAGACGTGGACTCGCTAACATTGGGAGACGTGAATGCATTACATCGGGAGTATAAGCGGCTCGCTGATTACGTTGAACGCCTGCGACAGCAATAAATAAAGTTGGAACTGAATTAGTTCTTTTGAATGCTTTATTTACTCGCACCACTACGCTTTGTTTCTGGATCTCGAGGTTGGTGACATGCCCTTACCCTCCCTTACCCGTGCCATCAAACACTTGCATAGACTCTCTCGCTTGAACGCGTACAATCGCAGGGTACAGCTTACTTTGATCAAAAAGCACATTACCCCGCAACCCGCATCTGACTACCACTACCGGCCTTCTTCCCTCCCAGTTGTTGTCATCATCTTACTTCTTCTCTCTTATAACCGCCGCTAGTAACAAGTCTGCTACTACTACCACTCCCGAACGAAACCCTCGCAACCACCGATTTGACAACCCACAACTTCTTCTTTATCTTCAACAACAATTCATTTTCCCGCCGAAACTCCGGTGCACCATCATAGATTAACATAGCATCATCATTGACTCCAAATTGAAATGAAATCCTTTGTACCGCTCGAGAGTAATCCTAGCGTGTTCAATGAATTCCTTGCGAGCCTAGGCTTAACCGGCCTTGAATTTACAGACGTTTATGGGCTGGACCCGGACTTGCTGAGCTTTGTTCCCCGACCCGTTTATGCTGTGCTGCTTGTGTTTCCTGTCTCACCTGCCTACGAAAAATACCGATCCGAAGAAGATGCCAAGCCATTACAAGAGACCACGGCAATGTGGTCACCGCAAACAATTCGGAACTCCTGTGGCACAATGGCTCTTATCCATGCCATAAGTAACAGTGTGCCCGTAGACAAACTGGGTGATGGCTTCGGTAAGGACTTGGTCACTGAACTAAGCACCAGACCTCAAGCCGAGCGTCCTGCCTTCCTTGAAAACTCTATAGAACTTGAAAAGCTCCATAGCAATGTTGCTGGAGGTGGCGATACTGAGGCGCCCGCTCCAGATGCTGATGTCGAATTGCATTATGTCACAATCACTAAAAGTGGTTCGGATCTAGTCGAGCTCGATGGTCGCCGGAAGGGCCCCATTGTGCGAGCTCGCAATGTACATGAAAAAGACGTTCTGGCGATTCCGGAAACACTTACAACTATCCAGGAATTCATAGAGCGTGAGAAGGGAAGCTCCAATTTCGCAATGCTAGCACTAGTAGATGAATCTACATAAGGTTTAGAATATGACCCAAGCTTACGGATCAAGAATGATTTATGTATATCCTGCTTAACAGAATCTAATGAAAAATCGCTTGACGACTTTATTGATTAGCGAATAGAATAGTTATTTGTTGCCAAGTTTGACCCTATGACAAGCAAGCAGTACGGTGCCAGTTCATATTTGGCCCTTAATGTCGGCGGGCCCTGACATCATGTTCACAGCTTGATTAATTAGAGGCAGAGCATCAGCACTGCTTATGTATGTACCATTATGAGGCACTTTCCAAGTTTCCAAAAACCCACCCACTTCTTCTGAAGTAGTGAGCCCAATTCCTCTAGCAACGAAATTGAGTGGAAGTGTTTGATTCTGCTGTAATGTTGCTCGAACCATAGCTTCTAAAGCACGCAATTGTTCTCGTACAGCAAATTTCCCGATAAGTTTATGTTCAAGAGGTGTGGATTCACGCCAACAGGCGAAAAGTGCGGAATTCTGTCTTGTTGTTACAATAGTGATGCAACTAAGCGCGCGTGCTAGCATCAACGATGGCGCATCTCTAGGTTTCTGTGAAAGATCAGTATCCGCATCATTATTAAGTTCTCGAAGTAAGATTCCAAGTTCTTCCCATGCACCAACATAGATCTTGTAGTATATGACGTATGCTTGGAATTCTTTTTCGTTCAGTAACATCTGGCTCGCTTCTTGCTTATCTACCAATTCGCGTGCCTGAGTGTATAGTTCATGGAGTTGTGCCGAGCACTGATTATACTCACCAAGGTCATCATGCTCAAGAGCAACTCGGGCATTATACTCATACACGCGAACTGTTAGCGAGCTAACAATATGTTGCACAGTCAGATCTTGACGCAAGGATTTGAACTGATCCGAAATGTACGAATAATTTGATCGGTCTAGCTCATACTTCCCAAATACAAATTTCAATGCACGACGTATGACGTCTGGTGGCCGCACAACATTTGCGTTAACCTGCCCCGTGAGTCGAAAATATGACTTTTCAAGTTTTTGACTCGTTCCCACAATCGGACCACCAGTATGTAATTCCATATATGGAGACTCGCTGACCGAGGGAGATTCAAAACGCTCTCGACGTCGTTTTGCAATACCCTGGTTAACTTGCCGCTTCTTTGGCATTGTGTGTGACAATGGTTCTGCTTTAAATGGTCTCTGTTGTTTAGAACCAATATTGTATGCTGTAAATGGGCTACTGGATTTAGCATAAGACAACTTAGAGTCTGATCCAGTGAAATTTGTTGGTACTTCCGTGCCTTTATCACTCTCTTTGATTGATGCTCGTGAATTCATAGCTCCCTGGTTTGACACTCTCGATGGAATTGCTTCTTTGGAATTTATTTTGGGAGGTGGATTCAACGCTAAGTCGATCTTCTCCATCTTTTTACTCTGTGCATCTTGTAAGTATGACCCCTTAGTATTCAACGATGAGCTAACATCTTCATTCCTTTGCTTACCTTGTGACCCACGGCTCTTTATCGAATTAGACTGACTATTGCCCCCCATAGTATGATCAGAACCCGTAAAAGTTAGCTTGGATGCATTTCCATTCACACTCTGAGGACTCATTTTCACCGGATTAAATGGGCTAACAGACGGAGAACCAAAACGAGCTTTGAGCGTTTGTAATGTCTGAGTCGTCCAATTCATGCTTGTTGCTTCCCCCGTTAGTTTGGCTTGATTTACAAAATAATTCAACTCCAGGCGCAACGAGTCATGTTGTGTGCTTGGAGTTTGTCGGTACACGCGAGTCGCGAATTCTTTCAAACCCGGATATTTATTTACCCCATTACCCTTTTGTGCCTTCGGCATGTCCACAATTTGCTGTCTCCCACTCCACGGGAAAGTCTCTAGCTCCACACTAATCTGAAAACTCGATTGCCAGTGTAGTGGTCATAACAGTGCTGACAATTTACATCGCACGGTCCAAGACCCTAGCCCATTTATTGCGATTACCTGCCTTTGGCATGAACGAGACCCTGCGAAACTAGACAGTTTCTAGTATCCTTTAGCGAGCGTTCTCGAATTTAATGGTATTAGCGGGTGACAGACAAAGAGCAAAAATCTCGAAGATGTGGTGTCCAGTTATGTATGCGGCAATTGGCCTATTATTGTAGATAGTGTAAGGCTGTAAACCAAAAAGAAAGAAGAATTATATGTATATGTATATATATTACATATGAAACAATAATAAGAGAATAAAATGGACTTGGAACTGAATACTTTGAGCGCCATATAAATACAAGGCAATTTCAACCCGATCCGAGCTGCTCGGCCTACCCCAGACAACACGACAAAAAGGGTATTATTAGGATAACTCAAAAAAAATGAGCCCTAGCCCAGAAACACATCAAGTTTTAGAACCGTGCCAAATAGCGACGAAACAAGTTTCGAGGCTATGGACGTGTTCGAGCTTGAAAGCGACCCACAAGCATTCCCGCCTGTCCCAGGGGACGTAATTGAGGAGACAGATGAGCACCCTACTACGCTTTACAACATGTCTAGCCTAAACAACCGCGAACACCATCACCGTCGCACACTAAGCCAGAGCCTCGAAGTGCCAATTGGTGATGTTCTGCGGCAGAAATCGAAAAAAAAGCAGGTGTCAGATTTCGAAAAGTTGAAGGTGCTCGGCACTGGCGCCTACGGAAAGGTTGTTCTTGTACGTGAGTATAGTACCGGGAAGTTGTATGCCATGAAGCAGCTTAAAAAGGCCAGCGTCGTGATCGAAAAACGTATGGTTGCACAAACAATGTCTGAACGGCAAATACTTCAGGCTGTGCGACACCCATACATTGTAAAGCTGCATTATGCCATCCAGGATAGCCACAAACTTTATTTGATACTACAATATGCCCAGGGAGGTGAGCTGTTTATGCACCTTGCTGCTGAGCGCATGTTTAGCGAGGATTGTGCTGCGTTTTATGCAGCACAGTGTGCATCAGCACTTTCGCATCTTCACAATAGCGGCATTGTGTATCGTGATCTAAAGCCTGAGAACTGTCTTCTTGATAGCAAGGGAAACTTGCTTCTGACGGACTTCGGGTTATCGAAGATTGCTGAAGGTGATGTAACCTGTAACTCAATGCTTGGTACACCGGAGTACATGGCACCTGAGGTGTTACTCGGAGAACCTTATGACTATTCTGTTGACTGGTGGTCTTTAGGGGCATTAATTTACGATTTCCTAACCGGGAACCCGCCATTCACGGGGAGCAGTCACGATAGAGTCATTGACAAGATTGTCAAGAGGAAATACAAGCTTAATTTGCCTTACTACTTGTCTGAGGATGCAAAGCACCTACTTAGAAAGCTGTTGCGCAAAGAGCCTGGGGAGAGACTCAATTATAAACAAATGAATGCTATCAAGAAGCACCGCTTTTTCCGCAAACTTAACTGGGACCACATCGACACCAAATCTCCTGAGCTCGATCCTCCCATCAAACCAGTAATAACCGACCCCGAACAGGCTGAGAATTTCAGCTCAGAGTTCACCGGCATGACATTGAGCCCAAATACCGCGTCTCCTGGTGTCTCCGGCCACTTGTTTGCCGGGTTTAGCTATGCTGGGTCCATTCCTGCTGAGATGCAGAATGAGTCTCATCGTGTGCCATAGCTCTATCTCTGAAATTCCGGTAGAGCGCGTTTGTATTATTATTATTAGCTGATGTGACTTTTTTTTTATTATTTAATTCAATTAATCAACAATGCTTGCCTGCTGCGTTCCTTGTTATTCAAACTCTGGCATCTCCTGCCCTCACCCGAAACCCGGAATGGCCAAAGCAATGACCATATATCGTGTCCGTCTATGGATCGAGTGTGACATGCGACATTAACTTGCAGACAATAATAATAGACAAACGACTAAATGAGCGACATGGATTTTCCTCCGGCTCCGTTGAGCCCATCACTTCCTTCAGATTTCATTGACGATGATCCGACTATACGAAAACGATTTCTAGTCACGATGCAGGTTAACTCACCGTCAAGTGCCTCTAGCGCTCTTGAACAGAACAACACAGACCTCTCTGAATCCTCTCTGCCAGAATCACTCGCTGAACCAGGTACCCCCTCTCCCCAAAAAAAGCGCCGTGCTGTCGTGCGCGACTCTGAACCATTTCAAAAATACAAGCATAACATGTCTCATTGGGTCACACAGGCTCGCGCCAAAAAACACGACAGCGACAAAGCAGCTGCAGAACGAAAACATCGTACAGCCGCTTTGCTAAGCGTAGATTCGTTGGTCTGTTTCATGATTGGGTTCGACTACGAAGACCGCTGCGATGCGCTACTGGCCGGGCTGCCCTTAGACGTTGCACCACCTAGGCCACTACAGACTCGCTCCTGGGCTACACTTGTTCCGTATCTTTCAAAAATGGCTGCTTATATGGAAAGCGTTGATGCCGAAATAGCTGGGCTTTGCCATCAGGTGCTCGCCGTGATCGAGCTCCAAATGGCGTACGCACAGCGTAAAAGCGTAAGTACAGCTCCAGCAGAGTGCGCAAAACTTCTGTTTGCGGCAATGTCTGACTTCAAGCGCGGATTGTTATTGTTGCCATACCAGACGATCACAAATCGGTACATGCTAACCTCTAACAGAGGTTGGGACGAAATGATGGTTGATGCAGCAAAGCCTGATCCAATGCGGAACCGGGCAGCACTGCCTTTGCATGTCAATTCATCTCTGGCTGAAGCTGCAGCTTTTGCTTTGCATATTGGCCGTAAGTGGGCCGATTTAGAAAATATTAACTACGAGTGGGCGGCTATCAAGTCCCGACCATGATTATTTATTGATGATTTGTACATTATGATTGACTTATTTTTAACGACGAAGATTTGAACTGTCCGCGTGCCCTTAGGTACTCTTATAGGTATTCTCTACATATGGGGCAATAACACCTTGATTACACTCAATCATACTCATACAAGAGCCGGTAAAGCAAAAAACATGTTTCATAACCTTCGGTACCTCCCCTTTCAGGCCATATTCTCTGCAAAGACCCATTGTCGAAATTTCATCCCAATCGTCTGACTGGGTAAGTTACATATAATAATTCTAGAATGACGAATATACGTAGACATCTGCACGCGCTTGGACAACCACCATATTATCACGTGGTATAAAATATGCACTGAAGGGAGTGCTTCCCATGATACGGCTTTTTTCTCCACATTATGACACCTGCACTCTGAAAGCGTTATATGCTATGTTTTTGACAAGTTTTTCAATCCAGGATACTACTTTAAACACCCTAAAATATATATAGAAAATGTTAAAATTCATTTCTTTATTGTAAGTAACCTTGACAATATGTAAACGTTCGTGACGTGCGGAACCTTCAAGATCAACTTTTATTTGTAGTAACTTATGTGTTTTCTTATAATGTTGGCTTTCATATTGAGCTTAGCGACCGAGTGGGATTTTTCCAATGAAAATCGTTATTGAGTTGAAAACCAAAACGTTAATTCTCGTTAAGGCCAAAATCAGCTTAAATAGTTGTTGTGCAAGTTCCTCTGTATTCTGGTCGGCGTTATCAGAGGCTACCGAGGTCGTCCACTAGTCTCGGTTCACGTTGCATTATACGCGCATATTTGACAACTTGCCACGGTTTCCATGGAGCTGTTCTCTCGAACATATCGCCAACTTCCTCAAGACTGCGACCAGAGGTTTCAGGATAAAGGAAGTATACCACAGGAACCATGAGCGCATTTATAGCGGCAAAGATGGTATATGTATACGAACCAATGTTGTTGAATGCAACGGGTGTGATCATAACAACCATAAAGTTGAAGGACCAGTTCGCCGCTGTACTACATCCGTTAGCAGGAGCGCGAATATTCAGCGGTGTGACTTCTGCAGGATAAAGCCATGTCATACCAAGCCAACCAATTGCGAAAAATGTATTGAAAATGAACAGAAACACTGCAGCAGCAATAGCAGCACCTTGACTATTTTTATTGGCCGACGCCCACGTCGTTCCAGTCAAAATGGCCATTGTAATAGCTTGTCCAGTGGCACCGAAAAGCATTAACTTACGCCTACCTAGGCGCTCAATTGTAAAAAAGGCCACCCAAGATGCTAGGAAATATTCCGTGCCGTTGCAAGCAGCAAGAATTCGAGAGTTGAGTGGTGTCATATTGATATAATCCTCGAAAATGGTACCGGCGTAATAGGTGATCAGATTAATGCCAGTGATTTGCTGCATGATCTGACACCATATACCTAACATTGCACGATGAAAGTTCTTTTGACTACCTTGTTTGAACATAGCACGAATACCATGAGACTTAGCGCCACCAGCTGTCTCAAGTTCTGCAGCCAAGGAAGCTTCGATAAGACTAATTTCATTAATGACTTGTGGATCATTTGCTGGGACAGCATTAAGGGCAGAAAAACACCTGGCTGCTTCCTGACGCTTTCCTTTTTTTAAAAGCCAGCGTGGGGATTCCGGTAGTCGTAATATAAATGGAACAATAAACAACGGAAACACAATTTGAAAAGCTAGCGGAAACCGCCAGGACACAGAATTACCTTTGATGAAGTAGAAGGCAAAATCTATCCAGTATGATACCATGATTCCACCCGTGATGAGTGCGCCTGCCAGCATTACAAGAGGCCCACGATCCTTGGCCTTCGCACACTCCGTCTGCCACACAGGCACTGTCGATGTATTCATACCATTTCCAATGCCAGTAATAATACGAGCAGCAATTAGTTGGCCACTTGAATATGAAGCCGATTGAATAATGGCGCCAACAATCATTACAATACAGCCAACAAAAATAGTCTTTCTCCGCCCAAGCTTGTCACCAATGTACATGGTAAAGACTGCACCGGCCAAACAGCCAACCTCATACACAGCAACAACAAATCCTTGCCATGTTGAATTCTTATCTTTTTCATAACCGGTAGTAGTTGTGGTATTCATATCCTTAAAGGTGCCGTAAAAAGTCGGAAGGGTAAGTAGTGAACCCATAACACCTTGATCATAGCCAAAAAGTAGGAATCCCATACCAGCCATCAATGATATGGTATGGTGAAGCGCACGACCTCGCAATCCCAGATATTTGTACTCCGTCCGGTCAGTGAAAGCCCGTTCTTCATAGTAACCCACATATTGCTTCTCACTAGCCAAGTCACTAGATTCAGCAGCAGTGGTATCAGAGCCTGTGGCTCCAGCTGTGATATCTTCTACGTGCTTAACAAACTGCTTTTTGTTCCAAACAGACATAGTGAACAAATTGAATTCACGAAAATTGAATAATGAGCTATAAGAAAAACAGGTTCTATATAAGAGTTGCTATATCTGATATTCAATGTTTATGCGGGGAAATAGGTAGGGGTTAACCGCTGTGTGCCTATATAACTAGCCGCGTACTAGTAGCGCATATGTGATCCCTGATGCACAATGCACAGATCGATCCACATGGATTAGGGTATAATGTGGAGTTACAGCTTTTCTACTTCAGGAAACAAAATTCGAAATATTGCTTTGCGTCAGTCACGGGAAAATTTCATGCGCGCTACTACCACAGTGAGTTGACTGACGTCATAGTTATTCAAATTTTATAATTAGCGTATGGTGCAGCTAAAAGTTCTGCGAATGGAACTCTGTTTTTAGTGTAGCTTTAATGTCTCTGACATTACCGCTCAGGGCATACATGAGAACCGATAATTCATCGTATATGTTTTTTATTGTATATAAGCCCCTCCTCCCTCGTCGCACCATAGTTACTACTCCTACGTAATACCCCCTTACCTTTTCTTTTTTTTGACTTGCTAAATTGCCTGGTCAGTTCACCATGCATCTGACGTCATTATACCAAGCCGCAGTGTCACTGCGTACACAAAAATCACATGACACAGGAGACTACGGAGCCGAAATGAGGGGCTTCACATAAAATTTGGTCATAATACACTAGATTTCGAGGTGCAGTCGCTCACAAAGTTCAGCTAAAAACAACACGCAGATAACGTACTAGCAACTAAGTCTTAAAGAATAACCACAACTATGCCGGATTTGTGTTTTGTAAGGGGTAATGCAATGATTCTCACAGCAATCCGGAATACGGGGATTCTCCCGTTCGGGGGTCATTTAGACACGCACCCCGATCCTGGAGATATGCAGGCACTAACCCTTCTGCATACCTAAACCTGGCATTCCATACTGTGCATATGGTTTTGTTAGACTAAGTGCATAAATCCTGGTGCTAGTTAGAGCACATTGACTGCCCACCGAAATAGCATTTTACTGTGATCATCGGGAACTTCAAACAAGCGTCGCGGATTTTCCAGTAATATGGTTGTGTATGTGGTGCTGTCAAGTCAGCACAGTATAAGACGCTGCAATTAGTAACCTCACGTGCCATCATGGTACGACGAGGTTTTTCTCCTGATATATGCTAACAAAATAGTCTGCTAACTTTGATTTACAGCTATTCATTCAATATTGTATCTCAACAATACCAATTCGCCATGAATTATGTTTTCAGCAACTTGCAACGAGAAAAAAAGAAAGCTTGGGTTAGCTAGACAAAATAATTGCCTATTGAAAACACCGTATTTATACGTCGTATCGTGGAGTCCTCAATGATACTATTGATTGTTAAAAAGTAGCATGAAAGGTCGTTGATATAAATAGCATCCACATATACAGAACAGTGGCTTAAGCTATCACAAGAATTGTTTCAAAAAAACAACATTAGTTAATGATGGAATTTATATCACTCGAAACACTTAGAACCCAGAATGGAGTAATAGCCTCAAGCAAATTCAGTAAAAGAAGAATAGACGAATTCATAGAGCCTAGTAAACTCAAGAGTCAAACGATACGGAAATAGAATAAAAAAACTATAACGCAATTAAAAGCAAAGCATATTATCTGCTTTATTTACAAGTCACGACAGTACTCACTTCTCATTAGTGTACATAAACAAGGTTGACACAAGAAGCATAAATGATGTGTCAACTCAATTCACGTACATTTTAAAACCTGAAGGCCATAGCTTAAGCAATAGCGGCTTTAACTACACCGATCATGCCACTTGTCTGTAACTTTTCACTACCGCCACTGCTCAGCCGATATTCAATATCTGCTAGTCCCGCTAGCACCTTGGCACGGCCTTGAGGTAGCTCGATACTTATAAATACGTCTCCAATCATTCTGAGCACGTCGGCAAGTGCCAAACCTCGTTCAACTTTGATACGAGTGACCAGTGCCAGGCACTGAGGCCAATCATCTTCAAGTAAAGAACGTGTAATTGCTTCGATGTCCTGTGGATCAGGGCTTCCAACGCACTCATATATGTCTTTTGGCTCAATAGTTCCATGCACACGTGCCTTGCAGGCTTGCAAAACGTTCAAATTACGTCGCATATCACCTTGGGAGATTTCTATGAGTGCATCCACAGCGTTGGATGCAATGTCTGCATGCTCTTTAGATGCAACATTGGTGATAAACCCGTGTACAGCTTCATTGCTAATAGGTGAAAAGCGAAAGCGAGTACAGCGTGAAATGAGGGCCGGATTCAGCTTGTGGGTATAGTTAGCAAGGATACAGAAACGCGTATGCTGAGAGTACTTTTCAATGATTCGGCGCAACGCATTCTGAGCAACATTGGTCATGGCATCAGCCTCATCAAGAATTACGAGTTTGAATTGCTCCTTTGACGTGCTGAACATCTGCCGCGTCGATGCAAACGTCTTGATCTGGTCTCGCACAACATCAATACCGCGGTCATCAGATGCATTCAACTCAAGCACCATATTCTTGTAGTTCTTTCCAAATAATTCTCGGGCAATAGCAATAATGCAAGATGTCTTGCCCGTTCCTGGAGGACCGTAGAAAAGCATATGGGGTATTTGGCGACTGGCAACAAACTTGCGAACAGTATTAACAACGCCTTCATTCCCAGCAACACCATCTAGAGTCTCAGGGCGGTACTTTTCAACCCATGGCAAGTTCTCGTCTTGCTCAGCCACCTTTGCTTGAGCAGTAGACATTTGGGGGTGAGCAGTGTTTAATTGCTTTAGGGCGTGGGATTTTTGATTTGACGCGTTGAACATCCGTCCCGATTGACACGTCAGGTGGGACATTCAGCTTATTCGAATTGTGGGTCAAACGTAAGCCGTAGCACACACATCCAAGTCCAAAAGGCTCAACGTAGAGGGGTGGTTTCTTTGCATGCGCTGGGCCATTTGGGCCGGGTTGGCAGTATATAAATTCACACAAGTTCTATGCACGTCTGAAGTCACGCTAAATGTGTCGGAATCACTTGAAATTGCTGTTAACGCCAACAATGACGAGTTCCTGCCGTCGTTGATTCGGGAGGCACCGGATCCTGGCTCAACACCCATACCTGCGGGCGGCATATCAGCTACAATCGGTCCTGGTGAGATTCATGTCTATGAGTCAGAGTTTCGTTTAAATGCAAGTACCTATTTGAGCCTCAGTGAGTGCGATCGGAAGCCTCTCACGAATCCACCGTTGTGGCTCTACTCAGGATCATATCAAGCGTCTACAGATGACGGTGGACTACTCAGCGTATACAATTTCACGGGGTTCAATCGAACAATCACTGTGTCAGCCCCCAACTCCACTCACATAGGTGCCGCATGGACATATCAATTGGGAATTGACAACTCTGGCTCATACGTAGAGAACCATCCAGGTCTTTTCTGGGTCGACTCTGACTTTGTCAACAGTTTGTTTGTCACAGAACTTTATAAGAATTTCAGTGCATTGGTTTATGATACTCCGTATCGGCACATCATTAATCAAAGTGCGCTGAATTCTACCACACAACAATTCAGTTTGTTTTTACGGCCCTCTCCGAAAGCCGAATTGGAAGCACCGTCTACCGGCAGCGTGCTCAATAGATCGTTTTGCGCCATTCAGGGCTCTGCTCTGTTGAACCAAAACAACGCTGACTTCAGTACAACAGACCGTAGTAACAATGTCAGCCAGCAGCTATATCGAGGCCAGTTCCTGATGAAAGGTTTGAACAAATCGACAAGCTATGACATAAACCTGGGAATCTCGCCCACGACTCCCGGGTATACGGGGGGAATGCTATTTGGCACTGTGCCTTTCGTCACAAAAAACAGCACGTCGTGCCAACTTATTTATAACATGTCCATGTGTCCGCAGACGGCCTTTAGTGTTCCAGGGAATGCATCTATATATACACCATCTGAACTCAGTGCATTATACAACGATGCAGTTGCCCGCTTATATGCGAACTTTACACGGGCCCTTGACCAGGTGAATTGCAATGATACGCAAGATAATCGGTTTTCTGTGTTCTATGGCTGTGACCAGTGTGCCTCCGCTTACCGGGACTGGCTCTGCACGGTGGCAGTTCCCCGTTGTGCAGATTGGACAGACGATGCACCCTACCTCAGGGAACGACAGCCGGGCGAGTCTCGCAATGAAATGATCAATCAGGAGATTCGCCCCGGAAAATACAAAGAGGTGCTTCCATGCTATTGGCTGTGTAATCTCATAGCCACCTATTGTCCTTCTAGCTTCGGATTCCAGTGCCCTTCTGGGACACTCTTAAACGAGTCGTATGGCTGGCCCTCTGATAACGGCGATGTGTCTTGTAGCTATCCTGGTGCTGTGTATAGACCAGATGGAGCATGGCTTTTGCGACCCTCGTGGTTCATTCTCATCAGTGCGGCAGTGTTATGCTTGTTTATTTAAATTATTGAATATGTACTTGGGAAATAAAACCCCTGTCACTCTTCCTTGACGGTTGATGAATTTTTTCCATCACTTACTGTTTCAGAATCACCATGTCTTTGTATCGTTTTTGCCGAATCCAACCCATCTTCAGCTTCACCACTGACAGCCTCGTCTATTGCTCGCCTTGGGCCCTCCTTTAGGACCGTTTCAAGAACAGGCCACCATTCGTCGTGGGTTTTGTCGAAAATTTGAAGTGGCAAAACGTTTTTGTTCAACTCCCATTCACCCTGCTTGACGCGTGTTAGCCTCACCATATGTGCAGGTACACCTAGAGCAACGCCAAGATCATGGATTAGTGTACGAATATACGTTCCTGAGGAGACACTAAACTCTAAGTCTAGCAGTGCTCCCTTAGTGGGCGGTTCTGGAACCAATGGCCTGAGCGGGCCCGTAATGCTAGCAGCAAAATCGCGCTCCTTTTCTGTAGCCACCTTAACAGGGAGCGGTGCATCATAACGTAACTTTCCAGCTTCTAGGAAATCTACGTTACATTCTCGAGGCTCAATCGGCCGAGGTAAGGCAAGACCCTCACGAGCATATTCGTACAGTGGCTTACCATCCATTTTCAAAGCACTAAAGACAGGGGGAAGCTGCTTGATTGGCCCTCTTAGCTGTACCAGAGCACCCTTAATCTCTTCGTTGGTCAGTGTTTTATCATTCACAGGTTCCTGCGCCCATTCAAGAACACTGCCCTCAGAGTCATAAGTGGTTGTGCTTGCACCCAAAAGGGCCGTGGCCTTATAAAGTTTCGTACATTGGCCCAAATAGTTCTGTAATTGTTTTGTACCTTTGCCAACCCCAATAACTAGTACACCATCAGCTAGTGGGTCCAAAGTACCGCCGTGCCCGATCTTGATAAATTGGTGCTTGTTACGCCGGCTCGGTTTTTGTTTAGTTCTCTGCTGCTCTTTGAGCTCGGCAAGAAACTCCGGTGATCGTGAAAAAATCTTCTTAAGCTTTCCAACTACGTCTTGAGATGTAGGCCCAGAAGGTTTACGCACGGCAAAAATCCCGTTCATCTTAGACAAAACTAGTTAAATCGCGGGCCGTTGTACCCCTACCCGTAACTCCATCATCATGTCCTATGCAGGTGTAGGCACATTGAATGCACTTCTAGTTTCTGGCGAAACAGTATGACTATGGCTAAAGTGGAGTCTAGACAAAACAATGCAAAATTTGAAAGCACAACCGAAGCACAGCACTATTGTAATTGACACATGGGACTTAGTTTACAAGTGTCAATCATTCCTATCGACGGCCGGAGTACTTTAAGCACCTTTTTTTATAGTTAACTCTAGTTTATAGTCAATAATATATTGATTTAATCAAATATATCAACAAATGACTACCGTTTTAAGCGATTTATCAAGACATGGTGATGGTGATTACCGCAGCCATGTTTTCGGCCTCGTCATACATTACCCGGTTAGTGCTCTGAACCGCGATACGGGCACGCAAACTGCTGCCGATGTCCACATGAGGAAACGACGATACAACAGCGGAGGTCTCAACGAGGCGATCATGAACCTCCGGAGCCTCGTAGGGACTGCTGCTGCTATACAGCAAGAGCTTCCTGCCTCGTTAGCAACTACTCTACCGGTACCAGCGTCGTTACCGAAAGGCTTAGACGCGTTAAACTCGCTTGACACACTGGGCTCGATGAGCGATGAGGCCCTTGATGAGCTACGATCACACGTCCAAAGTGATAAGCGTCGTGTGACGCATGAGAAGGCTCAGTGGGAAGAGCTAGGGAAGCATCTGAAGTCAGCTATGGATGCGACACTTATGGTGATATCTCTAAAGTCTGAGCCGAGTTTAGCCAAACGGCGGCGCACTGGAACGGCTTCTGTTTCTGCCGACGATGTTCCTGAGGAAGCTAGTGAAGCAACACCCGAGTCGAACTCACAAGCCACATCTGAATCAGAAGATCTCAGCCCAGACCATTCCTCCGACCTGAACGTGGGCCGTATCGTAGCATTCAAACTTCCTCGGTCGGTTGTGGATGAATGGATTCAGTGTGAAATCACACGGGTAGTGACTCCTGGCCAGAAGTTCGAAGTGCGTGATCCGGAACCAGACGAAAGAGGGAACCCTGGAAAGAAGTATCTGGCCAAACTCAAAGACATAATGCCTCTGCCGTTACCAGAGCAGCCTATAAAGCCTCTTGCTTCCGGATCGGTAGTTCTTGCTCGCTACCCGGAAACTACAGCGTTTTATAAGGCCAAAGTGGCCAGCTATCATCCGAAAAGACGTGTTTATAAGCTGCGCTTTGAAGGGGAAGAGGACGCGCACAAGGAAATCGAGGTGAATGATACTCTAGTACTTCCCACTTTTATGCATAATAAGGCTAGAAGATAGAACACTATATTTCTGAGCTATAAGATTTTTGATCTACTTTAACTTTTTAATTAGCGCATGTAGCCCGGAGCCTACTCTTTGTCAACTTTTTTTTTTTTTCAGTTTAGTAGGCCACGCTCCCAGTTGATCGAACGTACATTTACACTTGATACAAAATACAGATGAAAGCGATACATATAAAAGCATAAACTTCACATTGCTTTTCGCGAAATTATTTGGATCTTGCTTGTTGTCAATGTGCATTGCCGCTAATGATCCTTTAATAACCTCTGTCTACATACATAACAGGCGGACAATATATGTATGAAAATGCAAAAATAAATCGTATGCTTTCGTTGATGCTTTCGGGCCACAATCGTTGTTATTTTCTTTTTAGTTCCGTTTTCATCGGTCATGAAAATAAATCATTCTCAACATGCGAATCCGGATTGTCGGCTCGACGCAAAACAAACCTCAACGGACCTAAATTACACTGACAAGAAAATCACCGATCTGTGACTCAATCTGTTATAACAATAGGTAATGTGTAAAAAGAGACTAGCCAGTTGGCTATGCAATGCTGTTGTTCATATTTTGTTTTAAAATATGATTTTTTTCTTTTTTGAAAATGTCCCCTCAACCACAAGCAAGCACAATGCATCAAACTTTAGTTGCAAACTAGGGTTCGTAACGTGCGTAAGTGATTGAAAGTTGCAGAGAACCATAGGTGTACCCATTGAGCTGGTTAATGGCTTGCTGCGCAGATGCTGGAGAAAGGAAGCGCACAACACCCGTGCCGGCGGGGCTGCCATTCGCAAATGTTTGGATTTGAGCTCTTGCGAGCGGTGCGATGGACTGGAACAATTCTAGCAAATCATTGTCCGTTGTACTCCACGGGAGATTGGCCACATGAATCGTGTCACTTGGTTCACCATGGCTCGAAGCGTACAGAAAACTTTGACCATTATTGTTGAATGAAACCACTAGAGCAGAGGGGGCAAGTGGTGCTACTACACTGGAGGCACCCGAATTTGACGGAGTGATGCTAGAGGCTGTGGCACTAGATCCAGACATGGGACTCTGCGAAGGCCCAACCGCGGTTCCTGAATGATCCAATTCTCTCGAACGAAAAGGTCTTTCGGTAAGGGGTTTATCTTCCCGAACTTCCAGTGTCCGACCGTCGAGAACATAACCATCAAACTGCTTAATGGCCTCTTTTGCCTCATGCTCGCTTGCAAATACAACAGTGCCATGACCTTTCGAACGCCGCTGTGACGTGGTGTGTACATCTGCTCGCAACACACGACCCGCGGGTTTGAAAAGGTCTTTCAATGCTTGCCAGGTAATAAAGTATGGTAAATTACCCACAAAAACGACATTGGGAGAGCCTCCTGTGGGTGGCTCTCTATCCTCACGAACAAAAACCGGTCTACCCTTCAACTCTTGGTTGTTCAAAGTGGTAATAGCATTTTGAGCGTCCTGGGCCGAGGCAAACTCGACGATGCCGCACCCCCGACTCTGACCATTAGCACTTGTCAAAATATCTGCACGCAGAACCTGGCCAGCACTGCGCATGAAATCTTTTAAATCATTCCATGATACACTATAGGCCAGATTGCCGACATATACACGAAAGTTTTCCATTTTCTTCGCCGAAGTTCAAACGACCATGCGGCAAGAGTATTTAACTCACAAGGTGGCTACGAAATATGTCAACGTTTCAGCAAAGAGCAAAACTCACAAACACCGCCGATCGGCAACCCTGACGCATTTTCGTAACATCTGCATGAATCGATTACCCTGCATATCTTATTCTGACGCCCGGTGGTGACCGTTTACTCACCGCTCTAATCAGCCGTGACGCCCGAACACAAGGGGCATGGGTAATGAGAAGTACAATATTTCACTAGTATGAAAAATATGTCAACCACACTAAAACATCGCGTGGCTTCCGGCGTCAGTGTGCGCAACTAAGACCTTCATGACATAAATGTTGCCTAAGGCGAAATCAGTTTGGTCAGCAACAGATTTGTAGGGGCAAGATAGCAACAGATTTAGAAGGCTGAAATGATTCCGAGAATACGGAAACTTCTAAAAGAGCATTATTTGTCTAGAATCATTATCGTCCGTTACAGTCACTCAATTCACATATTCGTGGCATAATGCAAGTCTCTCGTACATCCTGGGCCTATGCCACACTGTGTAATCTGCAGTCTTGTGAGCCACCCTAATCCATATAATGAATACTGCTAAGTTTAGCCCTACCCTACTAGGGCCATGTGGCATTTTTGCACTTTTACGCAGATTTTGCTTTAGATTGAATATTTTGGCTTGAACTTTGCCATTTATTTTATTTGTTGAAATTCTGAATAGTATTTCATATATGATAAACCTTTTTTACGTATACACGTAGCTATGTGTCCTGAGAAAGGATTTTATTCCACACATTCGTTAAACTAGTCCCAAATGACAATCTTGTTAACCAAAACCCAAAGCAAGCTCTTATTTAGTCCTTTATGCTAGTATTTTCTATGACTTAAGTCTGAAAGTCGTGAATCTCTCCGGCTTGATATTTGCGATTCGCTCTTGCATATTGCCGAATGACAAATATATGCAAAATACATGGTTGCATATGCAAACATACGCCGCCCTTTGTGAGCTATGGGAGTGCCTTCTACTTGGGCGTGAAGGCGGTTCTCCAAGCATGCAGCTGAGACAACCTAGGAAACAGGACTACATAACAAGGTGTCCTGCAGGTGCAAATGCAGGGTAAAGGTCCACTACCAAGTTTTCATTTGGAAATTCAATTAATAGTTTGGATGTGATGTCGTTGGACCTGATGATAATAGAGTGGGGTAATAATCAGTCTACCCTACGAGGTAGAGAAATGTTTACTGTTAAAACTTATGCTTCACTAATTCACTATGAAAACCATAAAACCCACATCGAAACTGTTTTTAATGTACTTAGATGATTTGATGTAAGAGCTAATCTCGAACAACATAGCCGGGCGCAACCCGTGCCCAATTGCGCCCAAGATCTTCGCCGCATGCGCAACCATGTGATTTTTAAACCTAGACTTAGCGCCACCCCAAACCACACGGACACCACTAATAATCCGACATATTAGCCGCTGAGGAACGGCAAGATCGAGGTTGATCACCGATTTCAAATTCAATTTGCCCCGGTCGTACGTTCCTCTTTAATTTAATTTGGATTTTATTAGTAGAAAAGGGAAAAAAAGGCCTTACCCAGCTATATGTTTCTCATTAGGACTTCTAGAACCGCAAGTAGCTGCTTAGTATGTTTGAATTCATAATTGACTGATTAAAGGCGGTCGCCAAAATATTTAACAAATAATTTATCAATTAAACCCTGTTTAGAAACATCGAGGTCTTCGGCTTTGCGCGCTGGACCACTCCATTCACTCAAATGATTGATCTCTGAGGCCAAGGCATCCCGCAATTTGTTACGCTGACCAGGTGCCACAAGGATTGCGCCAGCCTCAAGATCGTGTTGATAAGACCTTTTGGTAAAATTAGATGAACCAATGTAAGTCAGAAATGGCTTTTCATTTGTACGCCAAGTCCAAACACCCTTTGCGTGATAAGACCAGCCGCCTGGTTCAGTAACGGTACCACGGCGCCACTCATTTAAGGTGATATTAGAATCATAAGGAATGAGGTCAACGAACCTGCGAGCCATCATTGTGTACAGTAAAGGAATATGGGAGCTCATGCCTTTTGACTCGTAAAAACCATTAGCGTATTTGCTTGCCGTGAGGACCATCGCATGAGCAGCCCTGGATCGAAGCAGATTGTGCTCCAGGGATTCATAGACATTGAAATACCCAGCAGTTAACATCCAGTTGTATGAAGCATCCTTCGCAAACTCGCCGGTGATATTTTTCATAGCCGAAAGCTCATTCCCAAAGCCTAATGGACTAAATTGACATACCGGGTATACCTCAGTTATGTCCACGTCGGCGCCAGTCGAAGAAGGTGGTGGTGGGCTGCTCTTCTGTGGTTTTAAAAGACCAGCTAGTAAAGCTCGAGATTTTTGTGCGTCATCCTTGGACGGCACAATAAGCCGGAAATTGTCAGGCGAGCTTAAACTGCCTTGTTTTGGTTCCACTCGATGACTCATCTGCGATACGAGTTTGTGGACGCGGAAGAAGTAGTCGGTGACTGCGTGGTCCTGTATACTAATATAGCGGTCCTGTCGGTTAGAGAAGTAGTCATTAGAAAGATTCGCGCCCGAAAGCAAAATTTCATCATCAAATCCATATAATTTCATATGCTGGAGCCCCGCACCCTCGTTCATGCGTTTCGGAAGCACGAGTTCCCAGAACCGTGTTAATTTTGGCGTGCGAAACATGCACAGCTGAACCTGACCAGGAAACTTTGCCGCAAGGGGTGCTATCAATGATGCTGTCGAAGCACTGAGAGGTGCCTCACGCGTACCTCTAAGCGCGTCAGTAAGAATGTAGACTTTCAAGTTTGCATTTGCGTTCAGCGAGTGATCTAACACACTGATAAGTTCCGTTTCGGTGCGCCCAATGTAAAGACTGGCCAAGAACACTCTGTTTCTGGCATTTTTAATTCGGTCACAAAGGTATGTGTAGAATTCTCGTGGTTCCCGCAATACATTAATGCGCGCAGAGGGAACAAGAAATCGTGGTGCCAAGGAGTCTAAACCTCCAAGCACCATCTCTGTAGCTATTATTCTGTGATTGTTTCCCAAGGCAAACAATTACATTTGCCGCTGTCAAGCAGAGACATTCACCTATACTGAGTCTATGATCATGTGATGCTTAGTGGACTTTTTGAAAAGCGCATCTGCTGCACAAATTCAACACGAAGTTTCGCCAGCATGATTCGCAGCCTGTTGAGGCCGTGTCGCTCACTGGTGCAGCCATCTAGAGGATTTGCCTTTGGCAGACCACAGTCAAGGATTTCCAATGAGGATACGCTGATTCCGAAGCTAGTCCTTCACTGCAAATTCACGAACAACAACACCATATTAACCCTCAGTCGCCGAGTGCATCGCCAAATAAAATCTGGTCCTGCAACAGGAAATGAGCAGGTCATTAACCAGGCTGAATTAATACAGCAGATCCGCCCCGAACAAGAAGTTATTACAACAGTCTCTGCGGGTCAGCTTGGGTTTCGAGGCACCAAGAAGGACAGCTTTGATGCTGCTTTTCAAACAGCGGCGCGTATGTTTGAGCGCATTGAGGAGCGAAAGCTGACCGGCCAAAGTATTGAGCTGATCCTTCGTAATTTTGGTCAGAATCGAGAGGCGTTTTTCAAGGTTTTATTCGGTAAAGAAGGTACCAGAATCCGCCCGTCCATCAAGCGGGTAACTGATAGTACTCGCATTAAGTTTGGTGGTGACCGAGCTCCTAACCGCCGCAGAGTGTAAGTGTAATCTAGAGGTGCCTTATAGTTGGTAACATGTATATATGACCATGCATAAAATATTGAAAATTATCTTGTTAGCATTCGCTCATTTCTTTAAGCCAGGTCTTATGCAGATTCTTTGTTCGTAGAGACATGCTCTATTTATCGAACAATATAAAGATTCTGGTGCCCGAGAAACACTTGTAAAACCTATTTTATCTCGAACTAGCACTTAGCCTACTCCAGTCTCAATTATGCGTTGGCCAATACTCATATGCGCCCTCTTATATTTACATTGCAGTTCAGATGAGGATTCGGAAATATATATATTATGCATAAGGAATGTAATATCTGTATTAATAAATTAGATAGCGTTTTTAGCGAAAAGAATGGCAGGTTGGGATTGAAAAAAATATGGGCACAATCAATAGTGTGTATTTGTGCTTCCGTTTCCGTTTCCGCCGTTTCCGCCGGCGGACACAGGACGGTCATTGTATTGTAACAGAGGGGGCAACGTACTTATATCGCAGTTTTGCGCGAGGAAATGGTTCTCTAATAGTTCTCTTGTGGTAGCGCGGTACCGCACATCTACACAAAGACATCGCGATAGGAAGTATTTAAGGTCCTTGCTCAGACGTTCAGGCTCCTTTAGCTTTGGTGTACCATTCGCAGCAATGAGATAAAGAGCCTTTAGTGGATCTTGGTTCAAATAGGGAGGCTCACTTTCAATCATTTCGATTGCCATGATTCCCAACGACCAGACATCTACCTTAGCATCATACTGTCGCTGCTTCACAACCTCAGGAGCCATCCAATACGGCGTGCCAACCATTGTTGCACGCTTACTCTTCTGCTCGGTAAGCTTTGCGCAGAAGCCAAAGTCGGTGATCTTTACATTACCTGTGCGATCAAGAAGCATGTTATCGGACTTGATGTCACGATGAATGATATGCTTGGAGTGAAGATGCTGCAAACCAAGACAAGTCTCACGACATATTGTCGCGATCTGAACTTCATTTAAATTGTTATTCTCAATAATATCCGTAAGAGAGCCCCCTTCCATGTATTCCATAACGACCCAAAGATCGCTTTGGTTACGCAAGTATGCAGCAAGGAAGTTCACGATATTCGGGTGATGTGATTCACGCATTACCGTGATCTCATTCACAATCAGCTCCTTGCGAGGTTGCGACGTAAGATCAATCTGTTTGATTGCAACATAAGGGTGCCGCTGAGCAACACGAGCATCAAGAGGTCGCGCTAAGAAAACGGTTCCAGATGCACCTTGGCCAACACGCTTCAGCTTTTGATAAAGTGCAGTAGGGTTCTCACGACTAACAGTAGCGCGAAGACGTTGTAAAACCTCCGCCTCCGTAAGTGCCGAAATACGCTTTTCCTTATCGGTGGTTGCCGCTGGAGTTTGAACAACAGCGACGTTTTTCGTGGTAGGTACCTTGGCACCTTCTAAAGCTCTCTGAGTAGATGCCATAACATCAGTGTTACCATTGCTAGCGACAGGTACAGCCACCTGTTTCTGAACAGCATGTGCTTTAACAGGTTCCTGTGGTTGGGCTGACTGTCGTGAAGGTTTAACCGACACATTAGCAGGGGTTGTGGCTGCTGCAGGTTTTTGACGGGGTGACAGACGAATTTGGCTCTGTGAATTTCGAGCTTGATGCTGCTGTTGCTGTTGCTGAGGTTGAGACTGTGATTGAGGCTGCGGTTGCGGCTGCGGTTGCGGCTGCAGTTGCGACTGCGGTTGCTGAACAGGTGGTTTTGGCGCCGGTCGCGCAACGCGCAGTGGTGATACATAGTTCGATACACGTGAAGCTGAGGGCTGCGTTGTAGTAGACCCTGGTGTGGAACCTGAGGAGGATACCTCGGCGCCAGCGCCGAGCCCTGCAGAGGCCACTGGGGTAACTGGTGTCAGAGGAGCAGCTGATGTTGGTTGACTTCGGCCATCTGCTGCAGTCTTGGATGGCAATGACACCGCAGGCGGCTTAGGCGCAGATCGCACGGGAGGAGCTGGTGCTGGTCGCGTATTTGTGAACGTCGGTGACATAGATCCTGCTGGCGCCATTGCTCCGTGTTTCATTGGCTGGGGCGGTGGTTGTAGCTGAGGAATTGGCTGAGTGTGTAACTGGGGCTGCTCTTCTGCCTGTTCCTGCATGTTTTTCTGATAGAAGTTCAGAACATCAACAACTGCTTGCGGATTATTATTGAAATCCTCTCGCGTGATGGCCGAAGCATTTAGCAGCCTTTCCCACTCTGAAGGAAGGCCCGTAAAAGCACCAGAGTGCGGATCAACACCAACATGTACATTGTGTGTAAAGTTTGTTGGACCCGAGACACCAGTGGATGGAACCTTAGAATATATGTCGTCAATCCAAGCATAGAGCTCAGCATCGTTCTTACAAGCAACATAAAGCGACCGAGCCTTCGACGAGGAACGGATAATCTCAAAGCAATAAGGGCGAGAGTCTGTTCGCGTTATACTGCTAACGGTGTTGAGAGCTAGTGAAAATGAAGTACCAGAATTAGGAGACTCAGATCGGTTGAAGTATAACGTCGAGTCACGGAGTACGAGAAACTTATTACTCCATATGCGAATAGGGCCATCGCTCTTGACAGTAACCCATCCCTGACGCACAACACGGCCATTAGACGCGTAGCGCGATCCTGTGGGAGTACCAATCTCAACACTTGACGAGCTCGCCGGAGATCTCTGTAGGGGCATACGCATGCGTATATCTGGAGAGCCTAGTGTTGTTGTGCTAGTGCTAAGACCAAGACCCAGGCCAGGCGTACGGGTCGGCGTACTGTCTGGCTGGCCCGCACTCACGACGCCGGTGTTATTAGAAGGAGCCGCAGTCGGGCTCCTACGCGAGCTCTTTGGCGGTAAAGGTGCAGGTCCGGGTCGTGTGAAAGCATCTGGCGATAAATCGTGAATAGCCGAAAACGACATGAGCTAACAAGAAAGTCTAGAAGAAACGAGGAGGTGGGGGCGGGGGGGATGATAAAGTGTGTGGGGGCTTAATCACCTAGTGAATTTGTGCGGTCTAGACGGTCTAGAGATTCGATGTGGGGGGCCACTCGGACGTTTATTGATACGCAAACTACGAACCCAGGGTCTGTGACGCAGTCGTAACTAAACTTAACTTAGTTGGACGAAAAGGCTGAACACAAGGATATCTACCGAGGAAGCAGCTACGGTCAGTGGATTGAGCTAAAAGCTTCAACAATGCACAAATTTTGTAAACCAAGGAGATAACACTTCCTCACCAGTTGCGACTCTAAACGTGAAACAGTACGGTGGCCAGCAGAAGGTGGTTGGAGTAAGACAAGTTGCCGCGAAAGCTGGGTGTCCCCCCTATTTGGGTAAGGTTCCTGCCGGGACCTGGGAGGAACGTGACCTAAGCGCCTAGGGTTTCCCTTGTGAAGTTGGATGATTACATGGGGTACGGGTATAGAGTTTAATCGTATTAGTGATGATAAGGCCTTGCTAGCAAAGTGAATGTACGAATGTCAAAACGCTCGTTACTTAAAGACAATTATTGTAAACTATATACAATATGTGAGCGAATTGTGGAATTCTGTGATAGAACAGAAATTGATTTAATTGCAAGGACGCCCATAATCCACGTATTGATCACAAAACCTTACCATACTTCACGTCAAGCTATTTTACGCGACGCATACCCCTTACCTCGGCGCCAAGACGCGGATAAGTGCGGGCGTATGATGACTATTTCAAACTCAGTAATTAGCCCACGATTACGCGAATTTAAAATCACCCAAAGAATATACATTACATCTGTCTCGTTAATTGCTGCTAAAGGCTGCGATGTTTGATACGAACCCAAAAATTTAGATTGACGCGTCGATGCGTCATCGCTAATAACAACTCGAAATTACCATCTGCCAATATGCACTGCCATATCATAAAGAAATAAACGGCGTTTATCATTAGAAAATAAGTTTGGTGCAGAGATACTAAGCTTTTAGCGCTTATATTCCATGACAGTGACCTATCGTCGTGTATCTATCAGCTGCTGCTCGCTAAGTATTACATCACACCTCGTCCAATGAGATGGATGGATAGTGTCTCTATCATTTATATGTCTACATCAAATGCGCGGACTGATTTTTATTATGGGATCACTACTTCTGAATATTATTAAATAGTATTTACTTTCCCAATTTAGAAGTTTCCAAAGATCCCGTGCGATAGCTTGCGTTGCTATAAGCAATTGGCAAAATATGCAAGGAATGGACATCATTATATGCACTTATTCACCCGATAGATTGATTGCAGCGACAAATGTCTATCATTGCATATCTTCTGTTCTATGTCAAAAGCCTTTGGGACATTAGATTTGTTTTGTGCATAGATGGCTTGCAAAGATTACAGATGCAATCCCAAAAGGGAAAGACATGTGGTCCAATAACCCCAGACCTTCTCCACTGTTTGGGAGCCGGGCTTTTATAAACCTTGTTTGACAATAATAGACCAGAGCTTTGAACTCATGCTTAAAATTGCCAGCAGAATTATCATATTCTTCGTGGTAGCCTTGTTATCTCTAGCTTTTGGAAATCCTATTCGCGCCGCGGCGAATGGACCTAAGAGTGCATATGGGTTGAGTTACCGCTCTGGGTTACCTGAGGAGCTTTTGTTTGTACCTGAACTCAACAGCCTGAGCAGTGCATGTATTTTCAAAAGAGTACATGCACAACAACTTCCATTCGAATTCGACCAGGGAGCCGTACGCACTACCCAAAGTCGCCGACTCGTTCCGCAAATAGCACACATAATTCGCATGACCATACGAAGCTTGTCTCATGTGAGATTTAGCTCTTTCTATTGGGGCTATCGAAGTCAATGGAGCTGGAATGAAAAAGCGCGGCGCCCTGTCGTCCTAACGACCTCAATTAATGGCATTGATGAAAAGAATAGCAAGGTCAACCGCCAAGGTCGCATATCATTAGATTGCTTTACTCCTCTTTTACACTGTAGAGCTTTGTACGTCTCCTGTCTCATTTTATGCTTTGGAAGCTTGCTTCTCATCTTGGCCAAGAAATATTTGCTGTTGAGAAAAGCAGGATTTCAGGTTTCAATTCAGGGAAGAATTATTAACGAAGTATCCAAGTCTACGCAGGGGATAGTTGTGCAGTTCACAAACTTGTCCCGCGAAAATTCGGCTTTAAGTTCTGCGCTTAAAACCGTCTGTGCTGAGCGTAATTCCTTACAAGCTCAAGCGAGACGACTAATCTTTGAGCGTGACAATTTCAAGGAATCACTGCAACAAACAATAAAAAGACCAAGTGTCTCCTCTAGTGCTATACACTCTCGTTTCTGTGAGGACTCAGATGTACTTGGACGATATGCGGACCGGGAATGGCACTTAAAACAGCAGATAGAACAGGCTAATTCCAATCTGGCTCGTATGACTGAAGAGGCCAAGCAATCACAATTACAGCTAGCTCAAATGAGGAAAGAGTTGGAGAGCGCAAGGTATAGTGGTGATATCGAGAAGCAAATGACTGCCAGCCTCCGCGCTGAACGAGACCTCTACATTACTTTTGCGAAGCTCAGCTCAGCACAAAAGAAACACATGGCCAATGTTCTCGCCGAGCTGTATGAGCAACAGGGTCGTGCACAGCGAAGATTAGAGCGCAGAGTCTTGAAATTGATGGATTGGATTATAATGACTGATAACGACTTCAAGGACTGGCTCTTGGCACAACAAGAGCTAGTGTCAGCTCTAAATGCTACTGCAAGCATCCTAAATAGACGCATCACGCAGTCATATAGTAGTTCTGCTGATACTCAGGGTGGCTTATATGCTTCGGTAATAAGGTGCAGTGCCCTTGTTCAGAATATTGCAGCTGGCTTAGAGGCACAAGGCAGAAACTTCGAGCGCCACTTAACCGGAATTCAGTTGTTAAGTGACCGAATCGCACAATTTGCAGTAAATATTTCAACTACGTATAAAGAAGAAAAGGGGAACGATTTACGCCAGTAACAAAATACCAATAATGAATAATGCATACTTCAGGATAATACATGGTTGCACAAGTGAAAATATTGCTTTTTTTCTTTAAACAAAAAATACATTTCGGTATAGGAGATGCATTATTTACGCGATAAAGCAAGAAAAATGCTAACTCTGTCAATGAAAACATGCACAGAATGGGTGCTGCTAACTCATGCAAGGGCCATGAGTGAAGCGACAAACGTGAGAATAAGCTTGGGCCGTACTTCTACAATGTCCTCTGGTACAATCCAAATTAGGGCGCCAAGCTTACGAGCAATAGAAATAGCAAGTTTAGCATTGTCAGTGTAGTCTTCACTCACATGCTCATAGTCGACATACTCTGGTTTGATACCATGGATAATATCGAGAAGCCAGATACCATCAGCAAGTGACTGGTCACGGAACGAGCGTACCGGGGCACTGTAGCCACCCTTGGCCTTCTCTTGACCCCACTTCAAAATTTCACTATCGGTAAGATTCTTTCCATTCTTAGACAAACTCTTCAACGTGAGATCAATGTTGCGGCGCATAAGCTGCCATACAAGGGCCAGTGTCAGGGTGCGAGAGCCATCATAGATGTCACTGCCATCAATTCCAACCAACGAAAAGCCCTGGTCTTTACCGATCGAAACTGCATAGTTGTCATTCTCAATAGCCTTGAATGGGCTCATGCCAACGCTGGCAATGTAGTTTCCAACTTCGTCATCATCACCGGCACCAACAAGCGCTCCCAGCACCTCCTCACCAGGAGGAGGGGGTTTATTCACGATCCTCCAGTTCACAGCACCAGGCATGACTTTATCGTATGCCTGCAGCAAGACTGTACCATCACGTAGATCAGCAAACAGATTGTGAACAAATGGATCAACCTCGAGCGAGTTGAGCCACATAGTAAACACACGAGCCTCACGCTCTCCTTCAGCATCGAAGTCTTCAATCTCAACCTTCTCCTTCTCCTCTTCTGTGACAGGGTCGAGGCCAGGATATGTATTGAAGAGATGGGCAACGAAAGAAAGGTTCAGCTTGGGGTTTCCTGCAACCATGGCGGTCGGCGTGAGGTACTTACGCGCACCCAAGTTGTCGGCATTCTGCAATACGAGCTCGGCACGCTCATAAAGATCAGATGTCTTAAGAGGAGCCAAAGAGCACAGATCTGGGTTTAACTGGTGCAAAAGTCTGGCATAATTCTCGCCATCCTTTACGTCACCGCTGAAGTTCGTGACGCGACGCTTTGAGCCAGCCGCGGAAAGGTGGTAATTGAACCAGCGCAACAGAATTTGCTCAGGAGGCAGTCGCAAAAACTGCTCTAGAGTCTCATCTTCGAGTAGTAATCGGTAGAGTTCAGGATGCAACTTAATGTCAACTTTTGCCAGCAAACCCTTACGAATAATCTGCCAGATGAGGCCCAGAATGAGATGCTCACGGCCATCAATCAGATCCTCTGCGTGAACGTTTACAATGACGCAACCAATACCTTTGGCAGAGTTGATAACAACGTTGGCATTTTCAACCATCTGAAACGTGTTCAAGGACTTACCGCTCTTAGGAACGTTCAATACACGCGTATCGATTGTGTTTGGCACACTGTCATTCACAAGCTTTGCAAGCAGCAAAGAGTCGCGGGCTTCGTCGAATATTTGGTTGGAATCAGTAGGTAGCGGGAGACGCGCACCTACAACCTCATCACCAGCTAAGTTCTGGTTGATGTGTCGAGTAAACTCGGTACGTTCCTCTTCGTCGATAATATGCGTACCGCCACCTTTACCTTGCACGACAATTCGCTCGCCAGCACCCGAGTGAGCGCGCTGACGTCCAGCGGTGAGGTTGCCCGGTAGCTTAAGACCCTGGGGCTTTGGTTTGAGGGAGGGTTTCTCGGCCCTCTCGAGATGGAACTCCTTGAGCTTCACAGCGAGATCACAGAAATCATCGAGTTCAATTTGGCCACTCGAATCGACGTTCACTTGCTTGAGAGTCTCACGAACCTCATCATACGTGCCCTTACCAGACTTTGACAAGGCGGTGATAACATCTTGCTTCTGGAGACGGCCGGTGTCCTCAGAGTCGATACGATGAAACTCATCCACAATTTCGAATATCTCTTCCTGACTCAACTCCGGGTACTTACGCTGAAGCTTAAGCGCGTTCATGTTTAACGGAAGTTGCTGTGCTTATGATGGAAGCTTCCCGCTAGTCCGTGTGTTGCAGGGCCGCTCCGAGGTCACGCGCCACTTAGCCTTCTAATACCCTAACCTCATACCCAGCCGCAGTCTAACGTTCACTGCATGGGGTGCCGCTCACCTAAATATAAAAGCACTTTAATTGTCGGCAATGTACGAAGCAGGGAATACGGCTGAACAAAAATAATAAAAACGCCAGTAGCAGCTATTTTTCTTTTATATAAATATGTAATTAAAAGCAATGATAACGGTACAGGTTCCTCGAATAATTTGCTGAAGCCTCGGGATCTAAGACGCTTATATGTAAAGCCCGGTTCCACGTTAGTAGCCAACGCGCTCCAGGATCTGATTTTCAAGTCGCTTCTTCCAGTCACGTCTCAGCGACTCTACATATTCCAAAATTAGTTCTGCGTCCTCATTAGAACCCTGCACTTCAGACTGCATGAGTACTTCATGGCCTCCGCGTGTGGTTGAGGACCCATACTTGATAGCCATATCGTTTTTGACTGGATCAGCACGAAGTGCACACCAAATGGGGGCATTCGATGCTAGTTCAGGATAGATACAGTGATAGGGGCTTCCACACCAGCGGCATATGTAAAACATAGCCAGCATCCCGAGGTACATCAAGACGTTGAGTGTAGGCACGAACGTAGTAGATTTAAAGACACCTGGCTGAAGAAGCCACGACTGAATGCCAGATCCAGCGAGCAGATTATGATGAGTAGCCCTATGAAGTAATTCAAGCTCGTATTTCGATGCCTCATAGCTGTGCTCCGAGCGCTCGATGCCAAGATCTGATTTGTCAAAATACTCGGGCACAGAGATGCTAGTCGAAATCCAAATAAGTCTACTTCCAGCATGCAGTAAAGACCCCTTGATTTCTTGCACAAAAAACCATGGTGCAAAGACATTGGCCTGGAACGTGGCACCCATGCCATCACTCGATTTACGAGCTACTCCCTGAATTTTGAATGTCCCTACAGTAAATGCGCGCAGCGGGTCGGTGAAGAAGTCCTTTGCCGCTTGGATATAGTCGATGCCGCCCATTTGTGAATGGCTAGAGTTGAAAAACACATAGTCGAGTTTCTTGAAGCGTTTCTTAAGCTCCCGCGACGCACCAAGTACACTCACCATATCGGTCTGATCAAAAAGCAAATAGTCAAACTCGACAAGCAACTTTCGCGGCTTCGTTAGATTATAAGCCTGCAGGTCCTTTACGACCTGGGTTGCGCCTCGAAAAGTGCGAGACGTAACAACGATAGTCAGTCGCTCGACTTCAGGGTCCGTTTCGGGTAGTTCCTCCATTAGTCTCTTGCATATGGCCTGCCCGAGGTACCCATTAGCTCCTGTCACCAGAGCAATTCGGTGTTCAGGCATGTACAATGTCATTTTTATATGGTCGAATTGCTCGCGACAAAAGTAAGGGTAGGGGGTCGTTCCTGCAACTATTCATGGCAGCACCATCAAATAAAATACATAAGGAAATGATTGATTCATGAAAGCAAATGAGCAATTCTAACGTGTGAGAGTTTAAACAATAGGTTAAACAATTTCTGCAAGACTTCCTGATGCCCCCTATAATATTCCCCTCTACCCCCCCCCCCCCCCCCCCATTTACGATCACGAGCGGGTAAGACCATAAATTCGGTTAGGTCTATGGTCCGTACTAGTGGTAATACCTAGATTCTATAGCTTGAAAAAGAGCACTTAATTAAGAATTTAGTGACTAGAGCATATATTTTTTGATCTGCGCAGTTCATTAAACCAAGTAAACGACCCTTATCTATTGATTGATATAACCTCAAAGGCGTGAGACGTGGTGGTGGAACAGCTTCTTTGCGTCAGCCCACACGCGAGAAGTATTACGCTCATTCAATGTCATGAGGGACGGGAGTAGATCGCGTGAGAATGATTCCGAAGCCTCGCGAGGCAGCAGTGTAGGAAGGTGGTCAATACCTATCACATCAATGACTGGGTTTGTAGTGCCCTTGACCTCGAACGTGGGCTCAGGGAATGTCGAACCTTGGGTCACAACAGGTACTGGGTTATGTGGGTTAGTGAAGTCTGCACTCACGTCCACCACAACGCTAAGCTTGCGCTCGGCATACTTATTGATCTGCTCCAAAGTCAGGAACGGGGCGATTGGGTTTGTGAGATAAATGCAATTCACAAAGATATCCACATCAAGAATCTCCTTGAAGGGGCCGCCTTTTTTCGTTTCATTAATGTCCCACTTCACAATATCGCTGTCAGGGATTCCGAGTTTACGGAAGCAATCAACAGCACCACTGCCACAACGGCCCAGAGCTCCAATAACAAGGGCCTTTGGCAATTTTCCACTAGTGACTTTGGCAAGATCCTTCTTGATAGTATTCACAAGTTCGGTTTCGTTGGCAAATGGTTTCACCGGGCCCAATGGCTTGCCAGTACTCTGGCGAACGGCCCAGTCCCAAACACCAAGGGCCGCACCTGCGAAACCAGCGTAGAACCCGAATGCAGCAACGCGACGACCATTGGAATCCTCCAGAAACTCCAAATCGTAAAGAGTGCCCTTTCCGGCTGGGAAACGAGCAAGTACTTCTCGCCAGCCGTTCTGGTCCTTGTAGCAGTGGGCAAACTGTACATGTTCGTGCACTAGCGGGAACGATTCCTCCTCAAGCTCCTTCAAGCCAATGATAATGCGCTCCTTCGGGGCCTGCTTCCATGAGTGTTCGGGTACAAGCTCGGCACCCACAGCCTCATACTCCGAGTCCTCGAAAATGCGAGGCGGCGAGCGCTCAACATACACCTTATACCCTGCGTCAATAAGAGCTTTCACAGTCGTAGGAGTAAGTGCCGAGCGATGCTCGAACGGCTTCGTCTCCGTGCGTAAATGGAGAATTGTGTTGTTGCTCATAGCGGAAATGTTTACCGTTGACCAGGTTGACCAGGTTGACCAAAGCTCTTTTTGTAAGGCACCTGTGACTGATCTCCAGATGGGTTAGGGTCGCTGGGTCCCACCCACCCTGGAGAGCTGTCTCAGTCATCGCGCAGGCTCCCGGGGTAAAGAGTCACATACGAGAACCTTCGGATCAGTTGGACATCAGCAGTTTAGTAGCCGTTATGTCGTCAAGGCGGTCTCTGTACCGTACAAATCGCTCGCATACATCACTCTATGGGCCCCGCACCGATACAGCAATCACACATTGGCAATTAGACTTTGTTTCGATCAACACAACGCGTGACGAGGAAGCCCAGGCAGATACCCCACAAAAAACCAATTCGTTCCAAGTAAAGACATGGGTGCAAGTTCCCAGTGATTCGTTCAAGCCACTGGACGATGGTGTCGAGAATGATACGTTACCTTTCACCACCCACACACATGCTGCCGGCGATTTGGCTCTTGCTAACTCGCATGAGGTGTCTGAACAGCCTGCGGACCCAGCTAGCAAGCCAGAGACTAATGGAGCTACAGCTGTCATGAATGAATCGTCTAGTGCAGCCGGTCAGGATATTGCTGATGTTACTCCTGCTGTCACTCCTGCCGTCACTCCTGCTGTAGAGACACCATTAGGAGGCACCTCTGGTGATGGCAGCGATAGTGAACGTGTATCTGTGGGCGCGTCTTCTGTTGAGGCAGCTGCTCCTTCTACTAATGAGCAAGGCCTCACTCAAGATTCTTCCACGCAAGATTCTTCCGCTGCAGATACTGCCGCTGCAGATGCTGCCAATGTAGATACTGCCAATGTAGATACTGCCAATGCAGATACTACCAATGCAGATATTACCAATGCAGATACTGTCAATGCAGATACTGAAATGCAAAGTACGTCTGCTGAAGCAGTTCCTTCTGGCAGTGCAGCCGTTGAAGGTACATCTATTGAAGGCACATCTGCTGAGGGTGTGTCTGCTGAGAAGGAGCCAGAAGTTAAACAGAATACTGAGTCTCCCTCTGCCAGCATGTCTGACATCGCGGGGGCTGAGGCTAAAAGTGGCGATGGCAGCGATGTTCCAATGCCTGATGCAGAGTAGAGCGCTCGATGGCCAAGATTGAAGATAACTTAGTAGCTTTTTTTATTTGTATTTTTAGAAACATAAACATAATCTGTCTAGTTTGAGTGATTTGTTCGACTATAATATATCTTAAGATTCCTGTTCGTTAACCTCGGATGCAGAGGTGGTATGCGCATCATTGTGAGTTTTGCGCCGCGGCGTATCACTCAACGACTCGCCCGAACTGTCGGTCTCATAAACCTGACGGTTACCTGTCAACGTTACATACGCCAGCCCACGCCGAGCTGCGTTCTCTGCCTCAGCCAAGCACTGCTCGTCCGCATCGGTCCAGGGATCCTCAATCTCGTCCCACTTTTTAGTTCTATATTCCGTCCTTGTCCGTTGACGTTTGGCAAGAAGTTCCCGAACCTTTCCAAGGTCGCCCATACCATTCCATATCGTCACAAGAGTCTGAGCAGGTGCGTCTGTGACCAAAGTACTCATACTCGTGCCAACTTTCGTTAAAACTGGATCGTTCAAAGTCGTGAACACGAATTCGCTGCCTTCAAGCGCTTTCAAACTTTTTTCCACACTCTCCACATCATCAGAAACACATATAACGTTTCCAGTGCCGTGTGCGTCCCAGTACGGAACGCCTTGGTCGACTATGGTGCTCTTCATGTCATGGTCACTCAGGAACTTCGTGAGTGTGATCGTACCTGACGTATCACCATAGTCAAGCCCATTTTCAAGCTTCGACTTAATGAGTTTTACGCAAGCAAGCGAGTCTTCTATGGGGTCGTGTCCTGGTTTGTCTGCTGTGGTTGGGCCCTGGATATCAAGGTTTAGAAACTTCTTGGTGAGGTATTTGAGACTAGAACGCATAGGCAGGCCTTTATGGTGCGGGTATACTAGTGCTGTATCCACGCACTTGTCGTGCGTGACTTCGAGCACTTTCAAGTCAGATTCTAGCGAGTGGCCTATAAGGATATCCGACGAACCCACATTTTGTTGTAGCCATTGCTGGACATCTCGTAAATCAGTAACGACACTTTCCATCATTTCCGGCTTGATTCCGGAAAACTGGGTCACATAGTCTGTGATGGGCTCGGTGGGCTTTACCAGTGTGTCCAGCAGAACCTCTTCGCTGTCGAAATTCACGACAGCTATACGCGTGAGCACTCGTTTACTTCCAGCCAGGCACATCTCGCAGTCAAGGGAGAACGCTTGCCCTGTGCCCGGTTTGGTGTCAAGCTTGACTCCTGTATCTGGGTAACCCATAAATCCGAGTAGATGCTGGTCGTGTACAAGATCCGACAGCACGAGCTGCTTGTTTTCATCTTGTTTTTGCTTTCGGCGTCCCATTTTTGATAAGCGGCATCGACAAAACTCCGTGAGGGGTGCTTCAAGAACATAGCGACTGCGTCGAGCCAAAATCGGCAACGGCTCACCAAACTGCTGTGTTGCCGCCTCAACGCTCTCTAAATCTGCGTTGCTTAATGCAGGCACATATATAAACAGCCACCTCTTGATACCCTGCACATTCTCTATAGTAAAGACTCCCTTAGATGGCTGAATCCCATCAAGGTTTGTTTTGAGTAAACACCGGATCCCAAGATCCCGAATAACATTCGGATCTACCGGCTCTTCTGACGGGTTGCTAACGACAATCGAGGGCTGGTGCCGATTTTTGGCCCTCTTCTTCGTCATAGTGGCGCCGCCAAATTTATGCAAGCCAGTTCTTCGGCGTTCAGCCCAACTAGTCTGACTTCCTGTACCCTAAGGTTTTTCGTAGTTCAACATATTATTCCCTTTCCTCAGTGAGACACAAGCCAGAAGCAGAGTAAAATAAGAATTGGTAATTTGAATTATTATTGAAGTTTATGAGTACATTAGAAATTCTCGGAGGATTTAGTTACTTACCTTATAGCCACTACTAGTATCCAACGCGGTTTGTTCTTTTTCCAATCTTCACTATGGTGTTATCACGTGCAGCGTTTTCTGGAGGGAGAGACTTGTTTACTCTGATCGAGCGTAACTAGACAGTTCAATTGTGAAGCAAGAACTGATCGTAGCGGTATGTCTCAGATTGATGATTTAAGGCAATGGCGACATAGTGCATTTGAGTCACATCTTTATGCCACGGCAGAGCTTCTTGGTGACAAGATTCTCGCGATGACTGGCCATCCTGAAGACGCATATCGTCTCGCTGAAGCATACTACGCAATGGGTGAGTTTTTGAGGGGTGCAAAGCTCATTATTAGCAATAACTTTGAGAGCGAGTCACCTAAATGTAAATATATTGCAGCGTTATGCTATTTGAAAGCACAGGAATTGGATGCTGCTCTCGATTTACTTCTCAAAGACCCACCACCTACGCCAACCACAGTCGGCCCAGCTGGTTCAGTAGGTTCAACAGGCTCTGCAGGATTAGCTCATAATCCATCTATGGGACCTGCCGATACTTCTGTTATGCCACCTCCGCCGTCCGGAATAGTAGCTCCGCCTCCCCTCTTTTCCAGCTCTGGTAACCACGCCGCCCGCGTGGTGAGTACCAGTAGCCTTAAAACTGGTGCAGGAATGCGTACTGTGAGTGGGAGTAGTCGGGTAAGTATGATTCTTCCTGACTTTGAGGGTGAAGATTCGGGTGGCATTAGCCTCGCGGGCCATTCAGTGTCGAGCGAAATCAACGGGATTTCGACCGATGCATTGCTGCAATTCGTTCTTGGTGAGGTCTATACATTGCAGAGCAAGTTTTCTCAATCTAAAGATGCTTATATTGCTGCGTTGAAGCTTGATCCACGCTGCTATGAAGCGTTCGACCAATTGATCAAACGACATGCCTTAATGCCAGCAGAAGAGCGCGCGCTACTAAGGTCCTTGACATTCAGTCCTGCAGTTAACGAATTTGCTCGGAGTATGTATGCATTGAGGCTATCTACGATAGCAAGCCAACAAGATCTCGACGAGGCTGTTGATACGCTCACTGACACATATGAAATTGGTGTTGATAACGTTGACATAGTTGCTGCCAGAGCCGATACCGCCTACGCACGTTCGCAATTTAAGCAGGCTCGAGAGTTGTACGAACAGGTTTTGAAGCGCGACCCACATATGTTGCGTGTTTACGCAAACTACGTGTCAACCCTGCATGAACTTGGAGAACACAATTTGTTATATAAAATCGTACATGAGCTCGCAGCGGATGCACCTGAGGATGCAGTCACATTCTATGCCATTGGCGTGTATTATATGGGTACGAACAACATTGGGGAAGCAAGACGGCACTTTTCAAAAGCAAGCATTGCTGACCCTAACTTTGCTCCGTCATGGCTTGCATTTGCTAATACTTTTACCATGGAAGCTGAGCATGAGCAAGCAATAACCGCATTTGGCACTGCTGCGCGCCTCTTTCCTCGTTTCTATCTCCCATACGTTTATATGGGCATGCAGCATTTCCAGCTCTCGAATCTGAGCCTGGCTGAGAAATATCTGTTAACAGCTGCAGATCTTTATGACAGTGATCCCACATTGTTGAATGAGTTGGGTGTGGTATTTTATCACCAGAATGATTTAGTGAAAGCTCAAACTGCACTCGAACTTGCATTGCAGTTGGCTGAGAAATTCGAGATCGAACCACGTATTTGGGTTAGCATTAAGGGTAATCTCGGTTTTGTGTTTCGTAAGATGGATAAAGTCAACAAGGCACTAGAATGCTTTGAGGATGTCTGCCGGCATGCGTCGCTTGATGCCAACATCCTATCGGCCATGGGTCTATGTTACATGCAACTAGGGGGTTTTGAACGTGCCACACAGCTGCTCACGCAAGCACTTGCCATCTCGCGCGATGATCCAATTGCTAATGACTTGATCAAGCGTGCAGTCAAAGAATCGACCGACACATTTAATGTACAAGACTTTGTACAGGACAATTCACGATTCATGGCCAAGCGACGTATCGAGCTTGACTTCTCAAATGAGTAACGATCTTTGCATACTTCCTAAAAAAAATCCACATTGTCCAATATGTGAAAGCGCTAATGTGATACACTAAACTTGTACACTATAGCTCTTTATTGAAGACGTGCAACATAGTAATTGTCTGTCCAAGCAAAAAGTAAGTTGAGGCCTTCAAAGGTCTAGATTACCATACTCCATTACCAGGTCCTCTAATACGTGCATTATTTAAAAATATACATGCAAAAAATGAATGTCTAATTGTCAAGCAGTCCATCCAGAATACCGTCCAAATCAAACTCTTGTGCCCAGCCTTGCACAATCTGGACCTTCGAAGTGTCCACGGGCGGGTCTTCCACTGGAGGTGCCCAGCCTGCTATTCTGCCGCTAGTCCAATCGTTCACAATAGCATGTGCGGCACTGCGCAAGTCAGGAACACCGCCCTTTCCAAGTCGACCCATTCTACGACTCACATGAACAAGCACTTGCGTGAAAAACTCGTTGAAATCGTGATCAGGGATTGGAGGAAGGTCATAATGCTTCGCAAATAGCTCGAATTGTTCCGGAGTCTTACGAAGTCTCTTGATAAGCTTTGTAGCTGCAGGACGACAATCATCAATATAGCGAGGTGGCATGGCATTAAGCAAAATGAGCCGGGCTTGCTCGTCAATAGGACTGGCAGCCTTACGCTTGTGGTCAGCAGCAGGAAATACGATTCCTGGGCTATCAAGCACAGCAAGTTTGTTATCAACCTTTACGCGTCTCACGTCGGTTGTAACCCCAGCCTGGGCGCCGACTGGGCACGACTTGGCCGAGCCAGCGCCGTGGCGACTGAGCAAAGCATTGATCACTGACGACTTGCCAACATTTGGAAATCCGATTACACCAGCAGTTACCATACGGCGAAGATCTGCTGCACCGGCGTACTTTTTGAGAGATTCAAGCAGCTTGGTAGCAGTTCCAGCGCGCGACATGCCCTTGGGGTGGTCAAAAACGTGGGCATTTGCGGCTGGCGCCGACGCATTAATAGGCACAGTTGGGAATGATTTCGAAAGATGCTTGATCCATTTCACGAGCACATCCGTAGGTACAAGGTCAATTTTGTTCAAAGCTAGAATGAGTCGCTTCTGCGGGTTAGCCAGTACAGCCTCTTCAACATGTTTGGACCGGGTACCCAGCGGGTTCCGCGCGTCTAAAACATAAACAATAACATCACATACCTCAAGGACTTGCTTAAAGTATTTGTCGAAGGCCTTGCGCGAAGTGTCTTGGCGCATCTGTTCGAAAACGGTGTCAAGAGGTTCCTCTGCTTCACCTACCTCACTATTGTCGGAGTCCTCATCACTCATTTCCACATCATCTTCCATTTCGCCCTCAAAATCAACGGCGGCTTGTTGCACTGAGTTCATGAGTGCACCCAAACGGTTTTGAGACTCGTGTACGTCGTGCTGCTGATCCAGCGCTTGCAAGTCTTGCTCAGAGGCCCCACGCGCAATTGCTTGCTGTCGCAGCTCCTCGCGGCGCGCCTCACGAGCTTCAAGGTCCTCCTGCTTCTTGCGCTCAATTTCCTCTAGCAACTGGCCCTTATAAGGGAATGAGTTTGGAATACCAGGGTCCCTGGGATGGCGAGACTTCCATGTTGGATCGCGCTTCGCAAGCTTGCGCTGCTTACGGTTGTGAGCAGAAATCTTTTTCTGAATGCCCTTTTGCAACCTTGTGCTCTTCCGTTTCGATTGAGGCTTGCCGACCTTCATTGTTTTTGTGGAAAGTCAGCAGCAGCAGTAGAATTTCAGGTCTTGGGGAATACAAAAAAAAAAATATGAGGTAAATTATTAGACTTATAGGGTATGGTTAGGGGTGAACTAGGCGAAACGAAATCTTGATCTTGACGTTTTGGAACTCAAAAAAGAAACAGAAAATAAAGGCGATATAATTCGTGAACAACGAGTTATAGCACGGGTGGAGCTAGTTAGCGAATAATTGAGAGGGGTTGCATGGGGTTTTTACATGTTAACAAGCGTCGTAAACGGGATAATTATGTGACACGCAAACAAGCGTCCATAGCACCGCCATCCCCATCTCCAACCCCGTCTCCGTCTCCACAAACAATACCAATGCCATTGGCACCACCAGGAATGCAATTGTCGAAGCTTGAGTTGCTACCTCGTGAGATTCTGGAATTCATTCTTGTCTACAGTGCGAACTTGAACCTAATATTAGTGTCTCGCACTTTAGCGACGAAGCTCTCGTCAACTCTATCTTTGGAAAAAAAACTTATCAAGCACCATATTGATGAAGAAACTGGTGCTCTTGATACGTTTGTGGTTATGTGGCCTTTTGTTACACGTAACTTGTTAGAAAAACTTGAGATCAAACGGTTTGCCAGTGAACATTCTCAAACCTACGTTCCATATATGCTTGAAAGTCACCCTTCTAAGGCTAATGTCAGCTTGATGGCTTATATGGTAGAATACGGGTGTTTTGTGGAGGACAGTTATAAGATGTATATTGTGTTCATGGAGCAAGATCAGTGGGCGGCGGTGAACGCAATGGCAGTCATAAACCAACAGCCCTGTGATCTCAATGCCCCCATTTTGGCTTTACAATCAAATCAATCAGCCGAGCTGGTGATCTCGCTTTTGCGTCTCACTCGAGGAATCGACAGCGACAAGGCTGCTTTATACCGCATTCAACAAATGGCCATAAATGCTGGATCTACCGAGGTTTGTGCATATATAGAAAGCCATTAAATTTTTTTTTTAAAAAAAAAATTAAGGTTCCACTCACGTAGCATACCAGATAATACTTTATTTGTTACGTCTATATTAGTAGGCTTGTTGGTGATAGTCGGCAAACCATGGGTGTCTCAGGGCATCGCGGGCTGAAATGCGACTATCAGGACGAACCTGAAGCAGCAGTCGTAATAAATCCAGGCCTACGGGATCGAGTTGCGGCACAATAGATCCCAGGTCTTGCGGAGAATATATGGGAAAATTCGGGTTGTAGTTGGGAAGCTGCACAATCGCAGGCCATGTCCGCTCTGTGGGGGTACCTGTACACTTGAATATGCGTTTGAGCTGGTCCTCGTTCGATGTGCCAGGGAACAATGGCTGACCCGTCAACATCTCGGCCATGATACACCCTGCCGACCACAAATCAATGCTAGTACTATAAGTGCGGGAGCCAAGCAACACATCTGGGGCACGATACCATAGAGTAACCACTTCATTACTGTATGTATTCACTGGAATTCCGAATGCTCGGGCAAGGCCAAAGTCAGCCAGTTTGAGCACGCCCTTCTGGTTAATTAACAGATTCTGGGGCTTTAAGTCTCGATGAAGAACGCGGTTGTCGTGACAAAATACAACCCCCTTCAAAAGCTGATACATGAATGCCTTAACTTGCGCTGGCTCCAGTGCACCTTTTGCGCCATGCTGGTCCATGAACTTCTTCAGATCTTTATCCATGTACTCAAATACAAGGTTCAGCTTGTTTTCAGTGTGGATTACATCGTAGAGAGTCACAATGTTCTCGTGCCGGAGCTCCTTCATCAATGAGATCTCTCGAATCGCTGTTGATGGAGTGCCCTCCTCGCTATCGAGGTTGATCTCTTTCAAAGCCACTATTTGGCCAGTCTCTGCATTGCGTCCTTTATATACCGTCGCATAGGTCCCCTCTCCAAGCTTTTCTAATTGCTGGAACTGCGACGAACTCATCTCGGACGTACCGCTGCAACTGGAACCAAAAACGTAATGGTTGTTGTCCCTTTCATTTGACGGAGTGATGATAACATGTGCTCGACGGACCTGTCACGTGTAGCGACTTTAGAGACAAAAGATCTCATTTACAGCTATGCAGACACACAAGATAAGCCAATAGAGTCCCTTTTTCTTTTAACTAAAGCAACTGGTTTAAATATTAATTTACCCCATTTGTGATCCAGTATCCACGAACTACAGAAGCCGACTTGTTATACACACGAAGTTCGTATGTTGTCTAATCAGCTGTCACATTGTTGGGTAAATAACTCCGGTTGAGTACTTGTTATCACTGCAAATCTGTTGAGAAAATTCAATTAATTTATACTAGACAATGTTCACTAGTGACCAACGTTGATATTGTATACACATAATACTTACAGGCTTAGTGCTAGTGTCAAGCTTGACCTAGCAGTCTTCTAAAGTATGGATTTTTTTTTTTAAACACTGGACTGCTTTACATTTACAGTACATCAGTTACCTTTTCTGGCCTTCTTGAACTTTCGCTTGCGGCCAACAAAAGCATTACCTTTCTTCTCAGCTTCCTCAGTCTGAGTTTCGGGTTCAGGCTCAGGCACACGCTCAGCTTCTTCCAGCTCAGCGGCCTTGCGCTTGGTACTTCTCTCCTTAGCTCGGAACTGTTGCTCACGATGACGCTTTACGACCTGCGCATTCTCAATGGCAAACTCAACAACAAGATGTCGAGTGCCTTCTAGTTTGGCGTCAGTATCACCCTCGTTGATTTCCTCCTGCGTTACCGCATGTGCATTTAGCCAGCGGAGGGCCATTAGCGCAGCCTTGTGATTGCGCATTTCCAGGAAGCCATACCCACGGCTTCGACCTGCTTCACCACTGCCCTTCTGCTCTTGAATGATTTTCGACTGTCTTACAACACCATGTTTTTTAGAATTTGATGTCTCACCACCTATCGAATCCTGGTATTGAACACTGCGCATAACCTCCTCTTTCGTTAACGGATGTCGACGTTGCTCCTTTACTTCAGTCGCAAACTGTACTACTGCCTTACGAGCTAAGGCCTTCAGTGCCTTCTCATTCATCGCTCTGGGTAAGTTACGAATAGCCAGACGTGTCATACTCAGATGCAAGGACGGGTTCTTTTGAAGCTGCTGTTTGCGCAGTTTGAAACTCTTCTCTCGTATTTCTAAGTCAGACTTCGGCAGCAGTTCAGCCAGCTTCGAGTTTGATGAAATGCGGCCCTCGTTCAAAAGAAACATACGTCGTTTATCCTTCTGTCCTGGGGATTTCCCCAGTGATTCCATACGCTCGTTACTGCGCTTCTCAGCTAACCGTTCCGCTGTGTCACGACGAACAGCCGAGCTTATACTGAGCACGCGCCCTTCATATACATAGCGGGCATCAACATCATCTGGTACAAGTAAGGTAGAGCCGCTAGACTCAGGTGCTAACTCAAGACATTTGCGGCAATCTTCGCGCTTCTTGAATGCAACAAAGGCAGTGCCCTTGGGATAATTCTTAACCTTATCAAATACTGGTAAGGCATAGGCAACAGGTCCAAACTGCTCGAAATGCTCGGTCAAGCTTTCACCAGTAGCATCATAGGGTACGTTGCGGACAAAAATTGTATATGTTTCATCTAAAGGTCTGTGATTCAACTTGGTATTAACCCCCCCCTTGGTCGAAGACTCCTCTGCCTCTTCGTCATCGTCTTCAGCATTCTCACTGCTCTCATGACTAGCATCTTCCGCCTCAGCCTTACCTTCATCGTCACTTTCACTTTCGCTCTCGCTTTCGCTTTCGCTCTCACTCTCACTGTCTCCATCTTTAATGCCTTGTCCGCGCTTGGCCCACTTCTCCTTCGCTACAGCCAAATCCACAGTCACAGGGCGGTCATGAATCTTCAAACCTTCGCTTTCTTCAACAGCACGTTTCGCATGCCGTTTGCGTTTCATGATCACAAACGCAAATCCAGACATGCGATTGTTTACTCCACGAGGAATATAGGCATCTGCAACCTTACCAAACTTGGAGAAAATCTTGATTAGCTCACGAGGATCTCTAAGTGACCAGGGGCAATTTCTCACAATGATACGCGGCCTTCGCTTCTCACGATCCAGTTCCGTAGCAGCATCTAGAGGAAGTGCTTCTTTACCATCCTCACGCATTCGAGGCTTGGCAATATCAATATGAAGCCTGCGCTTGTTTGCAATTGGCTTCTTTACTGCTTCAACCCTGGCCAACTCAGCATCTTCAGGATTGCTAAAACTAACAAACCCAAAGCCTTTCGACAGACCAGTTTCCTTGTCTTTCACGACAACAGCATGTTTTACCGGTGCAAAATCGGAGAAAAATGCTGCAAGCTGTTCTTCCGTTATCTCAGAAGGAATTGAGCGCACAAATAGCGATGATCGCGGCTCATTTTCTTGCACATCGGCCATTTTTTGCTTTGCCTGAAGCAGTAGAAAAGCCAGAAACCCGTACGTTTCTACTTTTCTCCAAAAATAATTACATAAGTGACGAAAAAAGTATGGGTAGGGGTATGTAACACACCTGCTGCATACACATTTTTCTGCTAGTAAAGGTCGCCGCTACTTGCAAGCCCTCTTGCTGGTCGAAATTTATAAATTTAAAAAATAATGTATTCTATAACGATAAACCCACATAGTGATTAAAAAAAATTCTGGCACCCACGAAATAGCGACGTGCGTCATCGTAAGGTCTTATTACAACTGTTGTCGACTCATGCCACTTTCCTCCGCCTTTGTCAATACTGATAATCCTTAACACTCCTTTTCCCTATCATTTTATAGGATTCTCTTACAAAGTACATAACCGTTTAAAAATACAACTCTAGACTGTACTAAGAGCAACCAATTTATGTGAATAAATAATTTGTTTATTTAGTCCCCTTGCACAAGAGCAATTGCTCGCTGGTCGCGGGAGTTTCGGGCAAATTCGTGGGCCTCTTCAACTTGTTTGCACTTCAAAAACAGAGTGACTTTCTCCTCAGCAGTTGCATCGGAGATTAGCGGTATATATTTCGCTGCAGCTTCTAGATTGCCTGCCTCAAACGCAGCATTGAAGAATGGCCTGAACCCAATGACCGGACGCTTTTGGCTAAAATCCCAAAGTCCATGCCAATCACGCTGTTCACGCAGGATACCTAATTTTATCCAACAGAACTGGCGCTCGCTTATTCCTAATTTTGCTCGCATCTGCTCAGCGGTCTTATCTTGCGAGATCCTCAGAAGCTTCGTTATAGTTTCAACCGCTGACAAGTTCGTAAAGTTGGCTCCATTGATACTCGATTCCAATCCTTTTTGCTTCTCAAGGAGATCAGCCCATTCAGCAGATACACGACCTTCCCGGTAGAAATTCTTGCCAGTATTATTATATTTCTTTTCGAGTGCGTGCAATGCTTGGAGTTGTCTTCCTACATCCGAAGTATTGATTGCTTCGTCAAATTCGATGTGTAAACTGTCCGGCCTTTTATCCACTTGAATGAGGAATTGATGTAGTGCTTCTTTCGTGTTTGGGGGTAATTGTAGTAATTGTGTATACCGCTCCACCAACGGGCTATTCCAACCAACGTTGCTCATTAACTGGGATAGCGTGAGCTGCTCAGCGAGTACAAGAAGCACGTAGTCCACCAAGAATGGAGAGCCTGACCGCACCGCTTGTTCAAGTGCTTGCTGAACCATCTCCATCTCCATCATGATTAGAACACGGTCAGCAACTACAGGTTCATGTTCTAAAATTACAAGCGCCAGCTTTTGCCGGCCCTGCTCCAGCGCTCTTCGAGCCATTTTCGAGTGTGAATAAGCCTCGAGTTTCGAAAGACGCTGCTCTAAATCGAAGAGCAGCTCATCATCAGTTTTTTCAGATTGTGTCTGGATATACCAGCAGGCCCATTCCACATAAATAGGCTCAATAGGCATGTCCTCAAGCTTCGCAATGGCTACGGCTGTTGGCCAAAGCTGACGTAGCTCGAGACGGCGTATAAGACCAGAATAGCCAAGACTTTCCAGCTGTGTATTGGTCACAAAGAGGGGTCCATCAGATAAATCACGAAGTGCATTACCCACGCGGAGCTTCTTAAGGGCATCTAAATAGCGCGTGCTGTCATAGACTTCTAGAACAGACTTACCAAACGAAGCCGCCCTCATCAATCTTTTCTGAAGCTTCGAGTCTACCTCGGCCAGCGCCGCAGATATACATGTGTCTATAGCCTTGGCCAAGATCTGAGAACTCAAGAGCTTAACATTTTGATCTGCACGAGGTGAACCAATGTCAAGATAGTCTATACAACTGAGTAGAATGGCTGAAGGAGCAGTAGAACCTAGCTTGAACGTGTCTAATGTAGACTTAGACACGGGAACAAGCAATGAATGTGAATGCTCACCCAAAATACGCAGACTATCTACCTCAGAGACAAGTGATACTTCGTCATCATCAAAATAGACCGTGGCAGACTCATTATCGTTGTCAAGGTTTAAAATTTCAACTTCTCCCGGCCCAGTCAGAAATGCAAGTGCACTGTTCCCAATCCAGTACATTCTGGAGTGCTCACTGCACCGTCCACTGAATAATATGCTATTAAAGTCACTAGTGAAGACCTTCACATCTTGTCCATTCGAAAAGCCAATATGGCTTCCATAAATAGAGACTACCAACTGACCTACTGGGACTCCCTTCGCAACTGATCTTCGAGAGTTGACGCTAAGGTCTAAATCGTAAAGTTGCACTTCGCCACTACTAGTGACCGTTATAATGCTTTCCGATTGACCTAGTAGCTCATTTCCCAACAAAACGGCCCAGCTTTCAACTGCTTCCGTTGATTCGATTGAAACAGCCGTAAATTTAGGCTCAGAGGATGTGTATTTGCTCACAAAGACGAGTGAGAGACCTTCCTCCATATCCAACTGTACAACATAGCCATCAGTGCAGGCAGCAACACCTATAGGTGTCCCAGGAAGATGTAACTGAACAAAATTCTGCCCAAAGTCTGTGTAGTGACGACAAAGCCCTGTACCAGAAACCACAATTACTGTCTCGTCAGCAGGCAGAATAACATCCACAACGGATCCAAAATCAAGAGCTATATGGCCTATCATAACTCCTTGGGCATTAAACAAATCTAGACGCGGCAAGTGTCGCTGAGTCCTGACATTGACTGGCCTTCGCACGATGATATCTTCTCGATCCCAAACGCCAATCACACCGCCATGCGGCGCCCCACGAATATGCTTTTGGGATATCGGTAGCCCCCATTGAAGTGATGGACCCTCAAGTGTCCGATAAAACCGCTGGCCTACGCGTTCCCACGACAGTGTTGGATTCATGCCTGCATCCGCCTGATCTACTCACGCATGTAGTAGTGATGGCCACTAGTGAGAGATATGTCACGTGTTCTACTAGACTCCCAAATTTGGAATTGACTAAGGGATATATATGCCGAAACTTAAGTATTGTATTGGAAGAAGCTAAGACCGCCAGCTAAGACCGCCGGATGAGTAGTATGAGCAATGTATGGTATCAACCATATTCCAGTGTCTAGACAAAACAAGCAAAAATAAAAAAGGCTTAATTTCTAAGAGATAAGAGTAATGGCAAAGATTTGACGTCGTTCATTTTTTTTTAAAGAAATTGTCCTGAGTTAGTTGCTCTATTTGTTCGTAATCGAAATCTCCATATCTGTGCTAGCAGTAATCATGCGTCACATAGAAAGTAGAAGACAAAACAAGGTGGGATCTTAATTTTAGTATTTAGCAGAGACTTAAAGGATTACACACCCAGGTAGTAAAAAAAAAACAAAAGTTTTATGTTTGCGCCGAGATTTACTCCATTGGCGGTTCATCTACTTCACCGAATCTAGTGTGCGCAAAATATGCAGGCCAAAATGCATTATGTACGTTACGAAACTATAACCCAACCCTAATTGCCTAATAGGGTTGTACATATAGTTTAGAACGAACCGCCGACTTTATTTAGTATCAAACAACCACGGAATTCATCAATGCTTTCAATGACGAAACTAGGAAATATTTACGGTCAAATGATGTCGACCATGGATCGTGATACGACGTGTTCACAGACCTGGCGCTTCCTTAGCAAACGAGCCCGCGAGCCGCGCTCATTTTACGGTTTCTTTGCTCACAGTGCTATTGAGTGGTTAGCGATTAACAAGGGAAAGACACACGGTGATGCCCTAAAACTTCTGGATCGGTTCTTAGATGCTCACCTAGTACACCTTCCTGATGACCGTATGTGTCTCCATGTGAAACATGACGGTGTAGAGCTACAGCCGACCGCTAAAGGTTTCGCATACATTGAAGAGTGGTTTAGAGGTAATTTGTCTAATGTCACTGAAGCTCAAAAACAATCTCTTATGACTGCATTGACTTCACCTTACAATTCAATGGAATTGGTGCGCCTAGAGCGTAGTCTACTCTCAGAAACACCACTTTTAACTACAGGGCTTGCAATGTGGTTATGGCTACAGATGCTTGGCGAAAAGCCCAGCACCTTCGATGGGACTTTTCGTACAGAGGACAAGCAGACCTTACGTCGAAATCCGATGTCGGTGTTCAATGCTAACTGCATTGATGTGGAGACAATGCAACAACTGACAACTGATAATTCTATCTCTGTTCAAACTCCGTACTGGACTAGTGCTATGATTCATCCGAGCTCCAACAGTGTTATGCAGTACTGGGATTCACGAGGCATGCGACTGTTCAAGATTCTCGAGTTTGAACGTCCGCTCAAATCCAAATTCGCCAGCACAGAGCAATATACTGCATCTCTTTGTTTTTCGGGAAAAGCTATGTGGAAGTGGATTATGGACTGTACTACAGCTGAAAAATCATCTGAAGCTGCAAAGATTGTTCGCATGTTTGTAGACCAAAGATTTGTTCAGTCCATCACTGATCGGATTCTTAGCTCGGCAACTTACAAGGACGACATGCCAGCACATATTTCTCGCCTTACTATATACCGCTTCACTCAACGTGGTATTCGACTCTGTGCATGGAACGATTCTATTGATGTAATGACAGTTCAACCTAGCAATTTCGATCACGATGAGGAGAATGCCATTCGCTGGATGCTGAATGGAGGACCCAGCGCATCCGAACTAGCAGACTCACGAAGCTGGGCGTGGAGCTTCGTGGAGAAGTCCTCTCCTATGGGATCGGATGAAAGCTTCAGACAGCTCGTTACGCTAGACCTCATTAACGTTGAACCTGGATTGAAAATACCCTTTCGTAGAAAACTACTTGAGTGGCATTGTGAGGAAAATCTGAGGTATGTGGAGGACTCCCAACTTTTGCTGCTGCTCTTGAAGGCAAAGCGATCAGCAAAGGGAACAATTACACGATACAGAAGGCTGCAATCGCAAGTTTATGATGCTGCCTTGAAGTTGGAGCAATTATACATTCAACCAGGGGCACCATTCCAGCTGAACATTAGCCATGTCTTAAGGGACACATTCCTCAGTGCTGTAAAAGATATGAAGGTTAAGAGCTTGATAGATCATATCGAAGGCCCCGTAGAAGAAATTCAAACTGAGTGCGTTTTTCTACTCAATACACTGGTTCCTAAGTTCCTTCTAGAAGATGACTTGCGCCGCCTGCCTCTGAGGTCGTACGTCATTGGGTGTTACAGAGATTTCAGGTTTAAAGCCGTACATTGATATTAGCCGGTGAAAATTGTGTCATTTCACTTCAGGCGCAAGGGGAAAAAAGATAAATATAAATATTTCAGTTTCATATATCAATATAACTTAAAGTGATTCGTTTTCAGAATAAATAGTTTTCCCTAAACGTGTAGGCTTGTGCTACATTACCGCTCGCTACTATGCGACCGCTAAAAGGAGTCTCACGTTCCACCACATACAATGATGGCTGCGAGTTAGGAAAATGCTCAGTCGAATCGGATTGCCGATATTCAACAGTAATTGCCGATGCTCTGTGCTGAGATATGCTAGCGCTTTCAGCTACGAGAGAAGTTGTGCGTGTGGGCTCTAATTGTGAGCTTGGGGTAAAAAGATCGGAGACATCTTCATCTTCATCATATGCTATTTCTGTCGCCGTGTTCGCTTCTCTAGGTTGCGGCGACGCCATTCGCTGGGCAACGTGAGCAGGGTCTTGTGCAGCTGCATCGTTATGAGCCACAGCTTCATTATGAGCAAAAAGAGCAATTTCGGGAGCAACTTGTACTTCCGTAGACTGCTCAACTACTGGGAAAGCGGATGCAGCGGAATGAACAGACTGCCTACAAGTTGGACATTTATCAGAACGAGCCATCCAAGACTTAAGACAACTAGCGTGTAAGACATGACCACACTGCAGGCGCTGAGCTGACTTTTTGTGATGACCCTTATGCTCTATCGTCATTTCATCACGACATATGACGCATGTGTTGTCGCGTTCAAGGTCGGTCACTTCTGCAGGGGCCGAGAATGTATCCACATCCGAAGACGAGGTTAACAACCGCCTGAGTTCTTTGCCACGGTGGAATAGGTTTAAGAGGCGAAGACCGAATGACCCGATATCAGTCGCATGCAAGTTGAATACGTAAAGGACAACACAGTGTGCAGCAACACCCAACACACCACTAAAGAATTTGACCGTTGTTTGCAGCAAAACTTTCCGGTCCCACTCATCCTCTTCTTCATTTCGCATAAGATAAATCATTTCACAGAAATTGATCACATAGTACCCCACAAAGATAACACTCATTTCAAGCAAGTCCAGCAAGAACATACCAAATAAAGAGAGGCTATACTTGCGCTTCAAAAAGTCAGTAATAGCCTTGTAGCATAGAGAAATGTCAATTCCGATCAGGATAAAACATAAAATTCCCAGGCGAGCAACATTAAAGTAAGACACAGGCTCCGACTCATAAAAGACCACCTTGACGCGCTCGTTACATATCCAGTGTAGAGCAATCAGGACAAAGATTGATAGCATGCAAACTCCAAGATCGTAAGCGGTAATATGGGACAGCAGATTGCGCACGCTCCAATATAGAATGCTGTTGCAGAAGAACACCCAGCCCTTGTTGTACACGGCCTGCATCTCATTAGCGCGAGCACCACCCAGGAATATGTACAATACCATTTTTGTCCACAAAATCGTGAGACAGCAAGCAAGATTGATGAGCGCACACACTTTAACCACTGAATCCGACAGTCCTACCAGCGCGCTAAACAAGTTCGGATAGACAAGCAAAGCCTCCCCAAGCATGAGGCCACAGACGACCACTGAGACCGCACAGTAGGCTCCGAAACGCATGTTCGAATTGCGGAGAACCAAAGGCCTAGCTAACAGCAAATACAGCGTGTAACACCAACAATGGCCAGCCTGGCGCCTCAGGTTATGAGTACATTGGCATGTGACCGTGGAGAAGGCTGACCTACTTAGTAAGCTCGTACAATCATGTCACATGTTAAGCGAGCGCTACTTGTCGTGTGGCTAAAGTTATAAAAGAGTAGTGGTGGTGACGGAAGCATTAAGTTAATGGAAGCGACAGGGATAACCACGACCTTAAAATATCTTTTTATAGTATGTGTATCCAAGATAGATAAGTATATTTTAAAATTAAATAAGAGTTAGAAGGATAGTATAATTTCATGCTGAATCGAATAGAAATGCTAAGGCAGAGTGGCAGGGCCTAGTGAAAACAATGGCACTCATTTGTTAAATACTGTGTATCCCATCACCAACTTTATGAATCGTGGACATGACAGAGTGTTGCCCGTTCTTAGATTGCATATCCTCGTACTCATCATCGTCCCTGCGCTCAAGAAAAAACAGATCTAAGAGGAGAGCCAAAGTGACGAATGCAAATGCAGTCCAAACCATCGCCCCGGCCCTATTGCCGCGTGTCACAGTGTCCACGATGAGATGTGTAGCAGCCTGAACCGCAACCTGCTGCCAAACTGCTGTCACCATGCAAAAGATGAATGTGATAATGAGCCAGGGGAGAAAATATTCACTGATCGTAGGAAGAAAGACTCGCAAAATTGAAAACAAGAAGGCTAGCAATGTTACAGCTAGAGAAAGGCTCAAAAAGTAGGGACGACTGACATGTTTCGCAAAGGTGTACGGTAGCCCACCATTGTTTTTGAATCCACCAAGGCTAGAACAGTCAAATGAAGCATTTGGCTGCAGTTTTGAGCACATGTGAAAATATCCAGTACGAGTAGTAGTGAGATTCATAGTTTTGGCCTCAATTAAGTACACCCCTGATAATGCTCGTCCAGGATGAAGGCAAGCAAGAGCGAGACAGAGGAGCAGAATTGACGAAATGAACAAAAAAATACAGAGGGAGAGATGAATGAGATTGTACTTTGCGTTGCGTGACACAAACAACTTGAAAAGTAATGGTATAATCATTGCAAAATAGAAGTGCACAAAAGAGCGATTGTATCACCAAGACTAACGTGAGGGTCATTTTATAGTTATCTCAAAAATTATACAACTGGCGGTTGGTTGGTGGTTTGATGGTCCTGCATTACAACCTGGTTTCCTCAATATGGAATTCAAATCAACACGGTAGGTACAGGAAGTGTCAGCCTGCACGTCAGCGATTGACCTGCATTTGCTAAACAGCAACAATGGTAACCATGAATATATCCAGTTCTTGTACATAGGAGCCAGACTTGTTTTAAACAAGCCGTAGCTCATATATCAAATCATCTTAACATACGAGTACGCTAATTTGTTAACCTCACGACCGGCCATTTCTTGAATCGGTTAAACCAAACCCTGCGGTGGTTCATGGACTAGTAAAGTCTAAACTATCACCTCATAAAATTCCGCTTTATTAGTCTCTCATTCACCAAGATCTATGAATCCTCTTGATGGCTAGCCACATGTGACTCTATTGTCTACTGTTCAAAACAGGTCACTGTATAACTTAGGCTAATAATAATTGCTAAACCTAAAATTCATTCACGTTTATATCCCAGTATGTACAATGCATCCGCAATACTGTCAGAGTTGAGACGCGAAGGAGCCTTTTCTTGGACCACAGGTTTTGCTTTCCATGCAATACCAAAGCCTGCACGACTCATCATTGGCAGATCATTGGATCCATCACCTACTGCTGCGACATCCTCAAGAGGGATATTCTCCTTTGCTGCAATCTCCTCTAAAAGCTTCGCTTTCATCAGACCGTCCACAATGCGACCGGTTGTTGTTCCAGCAAGCACCGAGCCATCATCAGTCAATGTATTAGCATACGCATAGTCAAGACCAAGACGGCCTTTAATCCAATCAACAATAGGTTGGAATCCGCCAGAAAGAACTGCTAGTTTCACTCCATGCGACTTCAGCGTGGTGCAAAGCTCTTCGACTCCAGGCGTAAGGGTGATGCGGGTTACAAGCTGCTCGTAAATGGTAACGGGGACGCCCTTCAGCAATCCTACACGCTGTGCTAGTGATTGGGAGAAGTCAAGCTCTCCTCGCATTGCCGCCTCCGTGATAGAGGCAACCTGAGGTTCTACACCGGCCTCGGCTGCAATCATATCAATACATTCATTCTGAATGAGAGTCGAATCCATATCGAACACAACAAGCCGCTTTTTGCGGTGTGCGACGGGTTGGAATGCAATGTCTGCGTTACAAGCCGTTGAAAGAGCCAAAACTTTTTCTCTGAGGGCTGTCATATTAGATCCCGCAACAACCAAGTCAGTGACGCGGGCTGAATATTCGACCTCATTAGTGACAGTAATTTCTAACGAGTTGATAACATTTCGTAGCTGTTCCAAGACATCTGGGACCGATTCGGAACGCCGAATCACGGTACAAACAAACGATTCTACCATGGCGTGAAAGAGTCCGGTTAGGGTCCCCTTAGGTTTGAGAATAGGGGAGGGGAGCGGGATGTAAATAACCCAGCTCAGGACGTAAATCACTTAAGACATGGCTAAAAAAAGTGACATCCTAGATATTATAAATTTAGTGGTAGATTTGGAGCTGGTATAATGCTTTGCACATTTCATCATTCTCACCAGCTGCCAGGTAGCTGCCCGTACCAATACTGTAAAGCTGCTCGTTCTCAACATCTAACAAGTTCCATCCAGGAGTAGCCGTCTTTGCAAAATCAGCCCAAGCTTTCCGCGTAAATAATCCAATTGAGCTATCAGGATCCACGTTACCAAATACAGCATTCAAGTCGTCTTCGTGACACACTTCAGAAGGTTGTGAACAGAGTGGAGCACCTTCATTTGCAGAAAAACGGATACCTTCATCGAATCTAAACAGATAGACATTGTTGCCACTCTTGCGTAAGTATTTTGCATTTAGCGCTGTTGGGCAGTCGAATTCTACTTTCGTAGCCAAGATGCTCAGATTTACCACTTCATTTAACTCGCTGTGCGAGTCATTTCCAGTGGAAGGTAATAATGTTGGATTTGACAAAATTTTTTCAATTAGAATGGGATCATTACCAAACGCTTGACCTAATAACTGTGCTGCTACATTAGATGGTAGCTCCTGAGCAGACGCTGCTAAAGCCAGAGGTGTCAGTGCAGCAGCCGACTCGTTCTTCACAGTTCCAATCAAAAAATCTCTACTTGGAATCTTTCCTTCTGAAGCTAATTCGGTAAACTGACCAGCAACGTAAATACCATCTACCCAAGGGTTAAAGAAAGTACTATGATCAGGCAAAAGTTGGCCTATTTCTGGCAATTCCTGATCACTCTGGATAATTTCTGCTACACTCCTCTGCTTCAGTTCAGAGGTGCTAGTAACATTATTCGCTTCAAGAACGTATTTAGAGCTGTTTAAAGCTTGCTGCGGACTAATTTCGTATCCTAGCTCGGGGTCAGACTCAATGATGCTTTTCGAAAAGAAATCGGACAACGAAGCAGAGGTGGACACAGCTCGAACAAGTGTTGCACCAGAACTTTCACCAAAAAGCGTAATACTCGAATCACTTCCGCCGAAATTACCGATATTGCTTTTTACCCAGTGCAGAGCAGTGACAACATCAGTGATAGCAGGAGTTGGATCTTTCAAGTCATCAAGGTAAAACCCAAGTGTTCCTAAACGATAGTTTAAGGTAACGACAATAACCTCCTGCTCATGAGCAAGCCGAGATCCATTGAACGTTGGATCAGCAGAGCCACCTTGTTGAAAGCTGCCACCATGTAACCAGACCATAACAGGGAGTTGGGTCAGATTTCCGTGTGGAACATACACATTGAGAAAAAGACAGTCCTCTGCAATGTTATTCTGTCCCTCTTGTGGACAGAAAGGCGGAAGGGTATCGGCCAAGACTTGACTGTTAGGAGTCTCTACTAAAGTTGACGAAGCAAACCGCTCCGCTTCGCCATATTTAATCCCAAGAAATTGAACACTGAAGCAGTCAGCTATCCCAGTAAGTGAACCACTGGTCGTCTGTACTGAGTAGCTCAACACAGTGTTTGCAAGTGAAGAAAGAAGAAGACCACGAGACAAATACGCCAGCATGAAAAACAATTAGATCAGGTATGAGAACCGGCAGGAATGAATATGAGCGTCAACTGTCCAAAATGGAGGGGTTTATATTCTATTTAGCGCGGTATTAGTGTGAATTAGATGTTAGGGCTGATATTGAGCCGTGCACGATCATTCCATTAGCGATATATGCATGAAAAAGACTACAAAAAAGCCTCTTTAAACTCTAATATCAAGCAATACAGAGAGTAAAAATTAGAAACAGTTAACTTTTCTAAAAAATGTATGTATCTGGACCTTATTTCATAGACACTTCGAAACAGAAACCGCCTAAGTTTCAGTCAAATTTCCCTTTTAGGAATTGTGGAATACGGCAGGCTAGGTTATCTATGAATAATATCCTATACCCTGGCCCAAGTGTCTCCGACTAAGGTTTAATCGGACCTCATTCTCAGGCGATCCCGTATGGATCGATTTAGTTTACTGCCTGTGTCCTCATAGCTGTGTGGATAAGTTGTATGTCAAATTACAGTAGCATGTATGCATTGATTATATCCTACTATTCGTAAAGATGCAACCTATTTTCTAAAGTTCCAGCTCAATTATGAGTTTATATCTTCCAGACTCGTATAACTGCCGCAATTATTACGGGTAAGGGCTATACAGCGGCAGTAAGACGAGGCACCGTAGCCATCTACGAAAAGAGTCCACGAAGTAAGGAAGCCGGATCCTCCACCATTTCATCCTTGATCTCTTCTAAAGGCTCATAACAATCAATAGTGTCGACAGTCTCTTTGTTCGTACCATAAACAAATATGTATCTTGTTTCGAAGATCTCACCATACTGGCAAACAGCAGCAGGCCAGTCACCTTCGTCATCAACAAGCAACTCTTCAACATTGTATTCCACCTGAGAGTAATCTGGGTCATTGGGGCTGCAGGGCCCTTCTACGACCTTCCAATAAATGGGCACGTCATTAAGAACAAAGTCTTGAAGCTCCATGTTGCATTTATGCCCAGGGAAGTAAAATCGAGTTGCATAGTAACTGGCCACCGATGCAACGATGATAGCGAAGATATGCCACATCGTTCTGTGCTGGTGTTAGGAAAAGGCTGTCAAGCCATCTATGGTTTGGTGCCGTTTTGTTTAGCTATCAGCTGCTCTGTTATCATTTACAGACAGTATGGTGGAGCTACGCAACCCAGATTTTTGTTGAACGTATCGCGGCGTGTCACGCAACGCTGGGATATTAGGTGAGAAATTTTGGCTAGTATTGCAGCGGCCACAGTTAACAAAGTCGCGTACAAGTTCGTTTAGGGTGCTGTACAAATAACAACTACCAAGATGAATTCGGAGTTGATTGACCGGTTGCATCCCTGGTTGCTGACGACCCTTTCAAACTCGGGGCTCGATCCGAAGGACATGACAGATTATGTCGTTTCTCTTCTCACAGTCCCAGGGTCCCGTGCGGAGGTCCGCGAGCGATGCATTTCGGAGCTTAACGAGTTCCTAGAATCTAATACGGTTGGATTTGTTGATGCCATGTTCAGCGAGATTGAGCGTCTACAGTCGAATACTGGCTTCGCACCGCAACAGCAACAGCAGCAGCCCCAGCAACCCCAGCAGCCCCAGCAGTCGCAACAGCTACAACCAGAATCACAACAGCCCCAGCAGTCACTACAACAGCATCGTGAGCAGCCCTCATTACCACAAATGTCTGGCGGACAAGAAGAGTTTCGTCGTAATTTTAGAGGCGATGCTCCATCCTTCCAGTTTAATCCCCAGGCAAGCTTTGGATTCCAGCCCCCGAATGGGCCACCACAGTTTCCTCAACCTCCTCAGGGATTTGTACCCCCGCCAGGATTCCCTGGACCCGGATTTGTACCTCCAGGATTTCCAATGGGACCCAACCAAGGTCACGACGGATATCAGCGGAATAATCGTTCGCGCAATGGACCATACCAACCGCGTCAAAACCAGCAATATAATCCAATCCGCTCCATTCGTAATGAACTGAGTATTGCTAACAAGTGCTTGGTTATTGAAGGTATTCCTGAGGAGAAACTGAACGAGAGCTCCATTCGTGAGTACTTTGGTAGATTTGGCAATGTTTCAAAAGTAACTTTGCATGATAAGCAGAGTATGGCTGAGGTTGAGTTTGAAGCTCACGATCAAGCAGTTGCAGCACACAAATGTCCCGATCCCATCTTCGACAACCGATTTGTCAAAGTATTCTGGAGAAAGAGATTGCCGCAAGAAGAAGAGCCTGAGCCCGACATCGACGCTGTGCGCCGCATGCAGGCTATCAAACAGCAGCAATTCCAAGAAAAGGAGGCAAAACGCAAGGAGCTTACTGCGAATCTGCGAGAAGTCATGACTATGCAGGCTAAGATGTTAGGAGAGAAGCAAGAGCTTTTGAAGTCCGAAAACGTAACTGCTGAGCTCATACAAGAGCACCAACAGAGATACGATCAAATTGCACAAGAGGCACAGCGTCTGAAAAACGAGCTTAGCCAGCTCTCGGGTAATGCCAGTGCCCCACCTGGCCGTGGTGGTTATCGTGGTGGCTACAGAGGCCGAGCGCGTGGCGGAAGTCCTTATGGGCAAAGCTCAAGAGGTAGTTTCAGAGGCCAAAGCAGTAATTTCCGTGGTGGGTACAGTCGAGGTGGATTTACTGGTGCGTCGCTGGATCGGCGTCCCAAAGGCGTACAGTTGGATGGGATTACTCCAGACAAGGACGAGATTCTGCGTAGCCGCCTTGCTGCTTCGAACTATACCGACTACCATAGAGATGGAGAAAATGCTGTTATTGTTGACTTCGCGGATCGCAAGTCTGCAGAAGACTTCTACAATACAGTGCATGACATTACAGGACTCGGACAAAATGTTCAAAAACGCTATGTACAAACAAGTAGTGCTGGATCGGAAAAAGATTCAAACGTTAGTGGAAACTCCGTCGGGAGTGCCATGGACGAGTCATAAAAGAAAGCTCCGCATTGTACTAATATAGAACTATGACTTTTGTTAACTTCAAACCAACTCTATTTGTTATTGTTTAAAAGTGTAAATTATTACTGTTATTAAGACACAAATATTGTAATCTTGCTTATGGTCAACTTTTGCCAATATGACGCGACATTTACTAAATATAAAATTATATTTTATAGCGCTAATATTAATATTTCAAACGTCTTTATCTTATGCATTTACTATTGCCACCAGTAGATAGTGGTGGTGGTGGTGGTGGTGGCGTGGGACCATTATTAGTCAAATTTCAGTTCTATAAGCATTCAGTTCTTAGCAGCTAATTGCCGATAAAGCTCATGTCGAAGCGGCTGGCGGACTCAACGGATGATAGTGATCCTGAAGCAGACTACGACTCGCTCAGTGAGGGAAGCGATGCAGCTGTGGAGCCGCGTACACCTGCGCCGCCTGCTCCGCGATTACGACTCAAAGTAAGTGGAGCAGCCGAACCCGCACAAAATCAGGTCTTGAATTTCGCAGGTGAGGATTACAGCTATCTCACTTTGAAGGGAGACCATGAAAACCGTCCTCTATGGATTTGTCCAGACACAGGACGGATCATCCTTGAATTTTTCTCGCCGCTGGCTGAGCAAGCTCAAGATTTCCTAATTACGGTTGCTGAGCCCGTAAGCAGACCAACGTTCATTCATGAGTACAAGCTAACAGCCTACTCTTTATATGCTGCCGTGTCAGTAGGTCTAGAAACGCGAGACATTATTTCGGTCCTGAATCGACTTTCGAAAGTGCCGGTCCCTAAGAGTACGGTCGAGTTCATTCAGGCGTGCACAGCATCATACGGTAAAGTGAAACTAGTTCTCAAACACAACCGTTACTTTGTTGAGTCTTCATATCCTGACATTTTACAGATGATGCTCCGTGACCCGGAGATGTCACAACTTCGAATCACCGATATTACAGCCGCATTGCCTGATACCGGGTTGCCTGATATTGTGATTCCTGGCACAGGGAATAACAAACAAGGTGAAAACCGTGACAACAGTTCTAATGAAAATACCGTTGCTGATGCTGGCCCAGACAACAAAGCCGAAGAGGATGAGGGAAACGGCGAAATCCTACGGCTGATGGACAATGCTGAGGCAGATGGCGATGATGATGCTGTTCATGCATTTGAAATTGGTGCGGGAAGTGTAGAATTGGTCAAAAAGCGTTGCCAGGAAATCGACTACCCTGTACTAGAAGAGTACGATTTCCGCAACGATCAAAGAAATCCAGACTTGAATATCGATCTGAGACCTTCTACTCAAATCAGACCCTACCAAGAGCGCTCTTTATCCAAAATGTTTGGTAATGGGCGTGCACGTTCAGGGATTATTGTATTACCATGTGGTGCTGGTAAAACTTTAGTCGGCATCACGGCAGCATGCACAATTCGTAAAAGCTGTCTTGTGCTTTGTACGTCATCAGTTTCCGTGATGCAGTGGCGACAACAATTTTTGCAATGGAGCACTATTCAGCCCGAGGAGATTAGTGTCTTTACATCAGAGTCTAAGGAGCGCTTCGCTGGTGAGGCAGGAATTGTTGTTTCTACATATACAATGGTAGCCAACACAGGTAATAGATCCCACGATGCCCAGAAGATGATGGACTTTTTGACTAGTAGAGAATGGGGATTCATCATTCTCGATGAAGTACACGTTGTACCCGCTGCTATGTTTCGACGAGTTGTTACCACAATTGCAGCTCATGCTAAGCTGGGACTAACAGCTACGCTTGTGCGTGAAGACGACAAAATTGATGATTTGAACTTCCTCATCGGTCCAAAGCTCTACGAAGCAAACTGGATGGACCTAGCAAATAAGGGTCACATTGCCAAAGTCCAATGTGCTGAAGTGTGGTGTCCCATGACAGGCGAATTCTATCAGGAGTATCTACTAGCAGACCGTGTACGGGGAATGCTGTTACCCATTATGAACCCTACTAAGTTCCAAGCTTGTCAGTTTTTGCTTGACTTCCACGAGCGCCGTGGAGATAAGATTATTGTATTTAGTGACAACGTCTATGCATTGAAGGCGTACGCACTCAAATTAGGAAAGCCGTTCATTTACGGAGAAACGCCACAACAGGAGCGCATGCAAATTTTGAAAAATTTCCAGTTCAATGATGCTGTAAACACCATTTTCCTGTCTAAGGTTGGTGACACATCCATCGATCTTCCGGAAGCTACTTGCTTGATCCAGATTTCAAGCCACTTTGGCAGCCGACGTCAAGAGGCGCAGCGTTTGGGTCGTATTTTACGTGCCAAGAGGCGCAACGATGAAGGGTTTAACGCCTTCTTCTACTCCCTTGTGTCAAAGGACACAATGGAGATGCACTATAGCACAAAGAGACAAGCATTCCTCGTAGACCAGGGTTACACGTTTAAAGTTATCACACAGCTTACTGGCATGGAAAAGCTTCCAAACCTGGCATACGGAACGCTCGCTGAGCGCAAAGAGTTGTTACAACTAATTTTGTTACAGAACGAGGATGCAGCCGGAATAGAACTCGGTGATGACGCGGCTTCGGGTTCTGGCAAAGCCCAATCACGAGCCAAACGCGTCAAGGGCTCACTGGCTAGCTTGGCTGGTGGTGAAGATATGGCGTATGTTGAGTACAACAAGAATAAGAACAAGGAGCTGCGCAAGCATAACCCACTGATCAACAAGCTTTATTATAAAAAGAAGAAATAAGATAGAGCAAGCTCTGCGCTTTTTCTATTCGATGCATGATTGACTATGGTATTTAATCAGATGATAATGATATGTTTAATGAAGTTGGCAGCAGCACTTCTTCCTAAGTAGCAAATATTAACTGCCACTGCGTTTCTCAATTAGACAAGGCCGCCGATTTAAATGTTTCAGTTCGGCACCAGGTAATGCTGTGAGACAATATAACACATATGAGACGAATTTTCGCTATCGCTCTCGCTTTCAAATGGCGTTTCCTCAGATGACTCTCCACTACTTAGCGAAGGAAGCGATTCGGTTATGACGCTGGAACGTGAATTTGGCGCTAATAAACGTTTCGAACTTAAACTTTGCATTTCACCCAATTCGGCATCTAAATCTCGGCCGCGAGGACGGAACCATTGTGTTATACGACGTTCTTGAGTAAGAATCAGAACTAGTAAGAACTTCAAAAACACAAATAGGGCCAGAACTTTCAGTGAATGGACACTGAGAAATGGCCAATTTCCGAGCTCAGGTGAATTGACCAGTGCCATGTCGGCTCAAGTATATATTCCTTGAAGAGCTTGCAGACTCTTGTTAGTTTGTTGAAATGGTTTAAATATCAAGTGCTTACAGCGGCGGCTAACGGCCAAAAAAAGACTAAATATCACAAGCTGACTAATAATATACTGATAACAACTCATGTCGAATTCTTGATAAAAATAGATCTGATAAGGCAAGCAGGCAGGTGTGCCTTCAGCTCTGGAACTTGTAACTGCCAGAGGCATTGGCAACAATGCTACCCCCACGATAACTGCCCTTCTTCATCTTGTTCTTATTCTTTGTAAAATCTTTCCCGCGGACCTGCTGGAGAGTATCATTTGCCTTCTCACCCCAAGTGCCGGCAGCACCCTGGTAAGTATTATCCTGAAGGGCAGCATTCTCAAAGGAAATCTTGGAGCGGTCAACGCGCGAGAAATACTCTCGCTTGCCATTTTGATTCTTAGTGTACCCCTCAGTTTTTATTTCATAAACAGGGGTTCCATCGCTATCCAAAGTCTTTGATTCGGTAGTTGTAACCATTGGCGAAGAGTCTTTAGACGAACTCTTTGATACTGTTCCAGATGTCGAAGGATCACTCAAAGTGGCATTGCTGTTAGTTTTGGCTTTAGAGTCGGAATCCGAGTCAGAGTCAGAGTCAGAGCTGGAATCCGAGTCAGAGCTGGAATCCGAATCCGAACTGGAATCCGAATCCGAGCTGGAATCCGAATCCGAGTCAGAATCAGAATTAGAATCAGAACTAGAACCAGAACCAGAATTCGAATCTGAGTCGGAACCAGAGTCAGAACCAGAGTCAGAATCAGAGTCAGAGTCAGAGTCGGAATTGGAATCTGACTTGGAGTCTGAATCAGAGTCACTTGAGTCACTCGAACTGCTGCTATCGTCATCACTTGAATCATTAGAGCTGCTGTCGCTACCGCTGGAACTCTTAGAACCGTTTGCACTACCAGAGCTACCAGAGCTACCAGAGTCATCGGAATCATCAGAATCACTGGAGCTGCTAGATTCTGACGAGCTTGACTGTTTCTTTTTCTTTTCAGCACTCGGCTTTACATCTTTGCTAGCAGGTGCGGACTCAGCTTCCTTCTCTGAGTCACTATTCGAACTACTGTTTGAGTCTTTATCCGAGCCACTCTCTGAGTCACTATCTGAGTTACTATCCGAGTCGCTATCCGAGTCACTATCAGAATTGCTATCGGAGTCACTACTCGAACTATCAGAGTCGCTATCAGAATCGTCACTATCAGAATCATCACTAGAACTCGAGCTTTTCTCGGAGTCGCTGCTAGAGCTAGACTTATCGCTCTTTGACTTGCTTGGTTCATCGTCTGAGCTGCTATTCGAACTGGAGTCATCACTCGAATCATCCGAATCAGAATCTTTTACCTGTTCAGAGCCTGGCTTGAACCTTTTCACGAAATCATCAGCAAGGTCATTATCGTACTCCAAATCGGAAAATTCCCGTTTTAAAGCAGTAGCTTGCTTTTTTAAACCTGTTGAGTTTAAATACGAGCCGATCTCTCTTAGGATTTTGCGATCTGGTCCGGGCATTTTTTTTAACTCAAAAGCAACCACAATTGGAAATAATCTGTTCGCATGCTAATTTATTTAGTGTAAGCACTAACGGTATTGTGGAGCGTAGACAGACGCAGTTCAAAAGTTCTAGAAATTGATAATGCACTTTCTAAGAACAACATACAATAGCTCAAACCGTCGTTATCTTAGCTAGAGATTTAATCCTTACACGACAACTCAGACGTCATAATTTAATCCAACCATATATTTCTGCTATGTCATCTCCTGTTGCCACCTGCGCGTACTTTATCGTGAGCCGCATAATCATGACGCCAAGTCTTCGGGAGTAAAAAGTTAACAAGAAGTTAACAAGAAGTTAACAAATAAATAAACAAGATAAATAGCATAAATAAATAATAATCACTGGAGTACGCTCGGAGCGTCACTTAAGCAGCTCTGCGCTGATTAGGCGGAACGAAATCTTTGAGCACCTGTTGTAAATTACTGACCGTTTGTTCCTGCTGGCGGATTACCGACTCCCGCTGTCCTATGCCATCAATCAAACGAGCATAAGCAGCTTTGTATGTTTCCAAAAGAACTCGGATCTCGCGTTTGCGGTCAGCGCATTTCCGCATCTTGGACTCCAATGTGTTGTTGCTTTCCTCAGCAGCCTTGACCTTATCCACAACCTTCCTCAAAGATTCCTGCTTTTCAAGAATATCAGTTTGAGGTCGATGGCCCTGTACTTGTGCTTCACGCGCTCGAAGTTGGTGCATAAACTGCTGGACCTCTCGCTCCGCATTAGCATACTCGCTTGACAGTTGCTCTAAAGTGACTCTAAGCTGAACTGTTTCCTGATTCAAGGATATTAAGGATTTGTCAAAAGAGGCGATTTTTATCTCGACATCCGTTACTCGCTTTTTCAATTGCGTCACATTGGACTCTTCCTCTTTAATGCTGCGTTTCCATTTCTCAATCATGGCCAGCATTTTTTGCGCGCCCAAAAAGTCTGCGGCAGACTTGCCAAGAAAGTCATCTACTGACTTCGGAAGATCCGGAAATGTGAGCGTTGAAGGAACCCCTTCATTGTAACTATTTGACAAAGAAATTACTTCGTCAAGTTGCTGAGAAACCGGCTTTTCTTGCTCAGAAGCTTGTTTGGAAATAGCCTTCTGTAGCTCCCCGTCCATCTTTTCTAATTTGTCCTGTTGTGCTTGCAGATTAGTTGCCAGCTCAAGAGCCCTTTGTGGCGACTCTATTCCACTTCCAATAAGCTTAGTCTTCATGGCCTCAAAATCATCTCGAGACTGCTGCAGTTCCTCATTTTTCTTATTGAACTCCGCTTGTAGAGATGTAAGGGCTGATTTTGCCGGTGCCAACTTCAATAACAGCTCATGTTTACGGTCTTCAAGTTGAGAACATCGACTTTCTAGCTCGGCCAACTTTGCTTCCTCGGACTCAAGAACCTTAGTCTGCTCAGCCTGGTCATTCTCAGCTGCCTTAATTTCTGCTCTACACTTCGCGATGGCTTGTTCCTTTTCGATACGAAACCGTGATAGTGCTGCGTCAATGTAGGCACGGGCTTCAGGGACAGTAACTTCGGGAAAGTTAGAGACAGATGACGCAAAAATCATACGCACCGCATACTCGGCATATACGAGAGATTGGTCCATGGATGGGATTTCTTCTTGCTCATCTTTGGGCACAGCATGGCAGGCCTGCTGGGCCAGGTCCATAAGCCAAAAGATTGCAGATACGGTGCGATGCGGATGCTCAATGTGACTTAAATTTGCCATTTCTGCTATTGTTTGGCGACGATCATCATAGCACAGGTCTTCGAGAAGCCCATTTACAGCCTCAATGCCACGCTTGAGTCTTGTTGCCTGATGCGCACCCGCAATCGTGAAGTCGAGATGCGGGAAGTCTGGTGGCATGGGGAGGAATAGCCCATAGAAATGAGCAAATGCCTGAATTGCATGATCGGCTGTGAGCTGAGACGAGCGTGTTGGAAAACTTATCCCTTCTGCGCTAAGGGCTTCTGAGATTCGGCGAAACTTTACATGCAGAGCCGGGGCTATTGAAGTTAGTGGTTCTCGGTCGCTATGATACGATCCTATTCCGCCACCAGCAAAGGCACCGCGTGGCTTGGTAAATAATTTAGGCACTCGGTCACTCGATGGCCCAGTGTAAGCTCCACCTAGACGCTCTTGATAAAGCCCGCCTGTAGAGGCTTCTGAAATAGACATATCCTGGGACATGATGCCCGGAATGTCCTGATATCCAGCACTTGATTGAGGCATTCTTGAAGCTGCGTTAGACTGTGGTCTTCTGTACGGGTCTGCTGAGTTCGAAGCAAATACATTTGAAAGCCCTCGGTCTCTGTTAGCTCGCGAAAAGGTTGCCGAGGGTTGATCTACTACACGAGCGTCCCTCTCAGACGTATACGCGTAATGAGACTGTGATAGCGGCTGTGGTACAGCACTTGGTACTGGCGCATAAGCGCGCTGCGGATATGCTGACTGCTGGGCAAAATAACCCGTGGGTGATTGGGACCCCTGTGGAGGTTTATAGGCGCGCCATGGATACAATGGGCGCTGGCCGTTATTACTCATTGAGTACGCGCGTCTACAATAAATCGGTCGTTTTGGCGTTTTAACACTGTGATATCTGAAATTCGGGGTAAGGGTGCATATCGTCAACACCAAGTACGCGCGCCTTGTTGTGGGAAAATAACGCCTTTTACTCTCTCTCCGGTTCGAGCTTACTTCGGTTTTAACGCTTGCCTTATAGAAAGTTCGACAGCAATGTATAAAAATTATAGCAGAATTGCCCACTCTGCGTTTTTGGTTTTTGTTATTATTTTGCTAAAAAAGAATCACGACCACTTAACTTACAGTAAATACTTATTACTATCAATGAGATGCCTAAATAGTTCAGCATATGCAGAAACTGCATATGCTTGGCCTGTAAACTTACATCCTGTGGGATACTTTTCCATTCTAAACCCTTCTTATAGTCTTCCACTCCTCATCAAGCATTCACACAGTACTGAACAATACAACAAAATGGTACTGTAGAGCACCAGCACCACCGCTACTGTCGAGAAGCAAGGGCAAGGGCAAGGGCATTTTCACCTCGACTCATTACTGAAAAAAACTGGGGTGGTTCCACGGTATTGCAGCTTTGCAACGGTTCAGAGAGTGAGGAATGAAAATATTACGGACAGTGGCTGAGCTACGAGCCTGGCGGCAGCTTCATAAGTCGCTGGGTTTTGTGCCAACAATGGGTGCGTTGCACGAGGGACATTTAAACCTCGTAAATCGCGCATTAGCTGACAATGATGCGACGCTATTATCAATTTTTGTCAACCCAAGCCAATTCGCTCCGTCGGAAGATCTTGACCGGTATCCTCGGACGTTCGACAATGACGTGTCTAAATTCGCCACTCGAGCACAGCAGATCTCACCACAAAGAGCCACTGCGGTTTTTGCACCCAAAGTGACCGAAATGTATCCCAACGGCATTGATTTGAGACGCGACCACCAACGAGGTGCATTTGTTGAGGTATTGGGATGTTCGCATCAGCTGGAAGGAGCAGTGAGGCCCCACTTTTTCCGCGGTGTTGCAACTATAGTTGCCAAGCTTTTGAATGCCACCCAGCCCACGCGTGCTTACTTTGGGCAAAAGGATGTGCAACAAACGGTGGTTGTGCGCCAAATGGTCCGTGATCTACTAATGCCGACAGAAATAATCGTATGTCCTACTCAACGTGAGCCTAGCGGCTTAGCTATGAGCTCTCGTAACAAGTACTTGGATCCAGAGACCCGAGCCCGAGCAGCAGTTTTATACAGAGCATTAGCGACTGCTCAGAATGCATTTCAAACCAAAAATGTGACCAATGCCATTGAAATCGAGAATATAGTGAAGCAGGTTCTCGCCGAAGAACCAGGCCTTATTACCAACATTGAGTATATCTCTCTCAATGATTATGAGACTCTAGATAAACTAGATGAAGCTCGGAATGGAGCAGTGCTTAGTTCTGCAATTGAGCTCAAAACAGGAACTCGAATTCTAGACAATGTGATCTTTTGAATCTCTTGAACCTTTTGCATGTATGATATGATGAAGAAGCTACAGGGCCACTACATAAATCCTAGATAATGGAGAAAAAAGACAATTATAAAATAAAGAGCAAGGAACGAAAAAAAAAAGAAAAAAGAAAAAGGTAAAGGGAGTTTTATACTCTTATAATTCCATTCATCGGAATACGCGGTGTAAGTGTAGGGTGCCGGTGCTGCACCGTGATACTGCCACATTATGAGATTAAACATATTCCCACTTCACCAAAATTTCATCTTGTTGGGCCATGTTGAGACGTTTCAGCACAAAGGTTCCGCAACACCCACGGGCGCATAAGTCACCGGTGAACACGAGGTTCCCGACCAAGTTCAACCCCAGCCGAAGTGCATATAAGCAAATCATCTACACACCCGCAGGAGTCGTGCACAACCCAGCGCCGAGTGCGCCTACACCACTTGAGACTCCGGCAGCATTTCTTCCGAAAGAAGAGCGCGAAAAGCGAGCATATGTCAAAGATGCTCAGTCGCACCCGGTAGATCAGATGCCCGCCGTAGGTAAATCACCCAAGCGAACATACCATTTAACAACCGCAGACGCACAGGAGATCCAGAAACTCCGTCATGAGGACCCAGAAACTTGGACTCGAAAGGCGCTGGCTAAAAAGTATGACGTCTCCGAATTTGTGATTGGACTAGTTAGCGAACCTCAGGAGGATCGTGCCGCCCAAATGGAAGAGCGGCTACAGTTCATTCAAAGCCTGTGGACGGACCGCCGTAAAAGGGCCCGAGATCACCGCCAGCGAAGACACCACTACTGGCTTCGCGACGCTTGATCGTAACTGTATATAACTTCACATTAGATTTATGACAATTGCTTAAACGTGTCAACTGAGATATGAGATAATTACTATGTACTGGGACAGAAATGGCGCAGGAGCAGTCTAACGTTTAGCAAGAGGACTGTGAACTCAAGCAGAAGCAGATAGCAGCAGGTATGAAGGTCTTAAGAACGGATTCGAGCGAGCAAGAAAAAGGCACACACACACGAACGAAAGCGCGGTAAAGAAGACAATGGCTTAAATTATTATTGAAAGTCACCGAATTCTTCTTCGTCGCTGGAAGAGGCGTTAGGAGAGCTGGCAGAGCTCGTAGAATTTGAGGGACTAGTAGAGCTATGGGTGCTCGTAATGCCATCACTAAAAGGAGGCGATAGCAGTGGAGCAAGCTGTGGTGGTTTCGTCTCGTCGGAATTTCGTTTTGGACCATAACGAGCCACGAGCTTCGTGAACCGCGTAGGTGAATCGAGACGCTCTTCATTCATACGCCGGCGCATGAAGCTCTGGATTGCTAGACTGAAATCTATACTATCACTAGGGTCTCGAAACCCGATGCCAAGCCATGTTTCAAGGGCAGGATTATGTAGCGTGAGGACGTAATGCCGTGCCGAGTCTGCCACGCTTTGGACTCCGTTTTGTCCATCATATGGCACAATTGCCAAAAGACTAAGGTCTTTCCGGCTTTCAAGTCGGATTTTGAGTACTGCACTTTCTCCCTCCTTCGGGTCAACCTCTATGCAACAGCTAAATAATGGTTTCCCCCACGACTTTTTATAATATTTGCCTTTGACTGGTTCCGGAACAGGCCAGACATCCACAATTGCGTGGAACGGGCTCTGCATCATCGCTGCTACAACGCAACGATTCCACAATGTGGGGTCCAAACAGTCTTGTTGGTTAGAATATACCACTCGTGTACTTATGCGACTCTGGAACCGCAACGGGCGTCCGCCACTGGTTACGGACAATACGTATCCCGCACAGCTAGCGCTAGTGCCGTTGGTACTGGGGGGGGGGGGGGGGGCAACCAAATGACGTATATTATGCAATGCGTCGGGTTAGGTTGCTTAGCTTCCGGGAAACAAGTGGGGAATCGGATGTTTCCGATCACATTTCATGTCTACTTTCAATATCATAGGACATTTTAGAAAACTGTGTCTATTTATAATCTGAGGATTGCTCTGAATCAAAGTTCGAAACCGCAGAACTTCGAGTTATAACGCCACCTTACTCTTTTCTATGTGGGGAAAGATACAAGAACCTAATTCCAAGAAATATAAATGTTTTCTATTAAATCTTGCACCTAGAGGAAAATTATTATGCATCCCTAAACCAAGTGGTTTTACATACTATTGTTTTTTTTCTCAGTTTTGCCAGTGAAACAAACAAGTCTTAGACCTAACGGTTAGAACTTGCTGCAATTGTGACTGCGTCAGATGTAACAACAGCCTTAAGCCGTAGCGTGTCTCGTAATGTGAGTTTCGAGTTGTGTCCAAAGAGCCCCGCGATACGGTAAGGTTGGTTATAGATCTCTTCATTATTTATTACACAGCGCTAACTGGTGTGTAGTTGCGTAAACAAGATGCAGCTCGACGAGGATGATTTGTATGACTATGAGCAGGACTCATTTGACGAAGATGCTGTGATTTCGGAGGTCATCAGTGCGCTGAAACCTGTGCGGATCAGCGAACAAGACGCCGAGATTGCGCTCGATAAGTCCGATTGGGATGTCCCTGGAGCCATTGCTAGTTTAAAGAAACAGCATCAACCGAAAAAGCCTTCTCCCGCGCAAAAGCCTCCGCAGAAGCCTGCATCTAATCCAAACGGTAAGTTATCACCCCTGCAAATGCTTGCACAACGGCGAACGCCACAACAGTCTCCTACTGAAGTTTTTACGCAGGCTCCTACACAAGCTCCTACACAAACGCAACCACCACCACCACCACCACAGACTCCAAGCTTGTCCGCTATAGCAGCTGAAAGAAGAGTTCATCGAGAGCAAAAGCCAACCAATGGATCTGGTGCACTTGAGAAGTTGATGGCACGCAAAAAGTCTGCGTCGGCCAGTGAAGGCTTGATGGCACTACGGAAGAAGACAGCTAATAAGTCTTCATCTTCTGATTCAACTACCAAGCCACCAAGCACAGCTGAACCTTGGGTTCCTCCAATAGATTATGACCGTCGAGCTTGTGTTGAGATGAAACCTCCGTCTGAGTTTGGGGCGCTTATTGGGACTTCAGAGACTTCATTTTTTAAGAATGCAGACACTAACACCTTTGTAGGACAAGATGCCAAGAAAGCATTCAGCGGCCCCAGCCCAGACGACGTTGTTCTGTCGGCTCAGGCACAGGGATTCGGTACCAAGGCTGGCGCTAAATCGACACCTGCCAAACCGGGACCTCCGGCTGCCGGAGCGGGGGCCGGTACATCAGCCCCAAAACCGGTGGCAAAGCAGAAGGTAGCAGCCCAGCCTAAGTCTGAAGCTCAGAAGTCAGACCTCGCTGCAAAACTAGCTAATCTAAAGGTGAAGCCCAGCTGCAGTTTTGTAGTGATTGGCCATGTTGATGCTGGCAAATCTACCCTTATGGGTCGCTTGCTCCTTGATACGGGAGCATTAAGTCAAAAGATTGTTAGCAAATATGAGCATGAGAGTTCTAAGGTCGGTAAAAGCAGCTTTTGGTTGGCCTGGGCTTTGGACGCTACGAAAGAGGAGCGCGAGCGCGGCGTTACGGTAGATATAGGTGAGGCAGCGTTTGAGACAAAAAACACGAAGTTCACAGTTCTGGATGCACCTGGACACCGTGACTACGTGCCTAATATGATTGCCGGGGTAGCACAGGCTGATGTTGCTGTGCTAGTTGTGGACTCAGATACGAATGCCTTCGAGTCTGGGTTTTCTTTGGATGGTCAAACCAAGGAGCATGCCGTCTTGGCCCGCAGTCTTGGAGTGGATCGAATTGTAGTTGCTGTTAATAAGATGGATACGCAGAATTGGTCCCAGGACCGATTCGAGGACATCAGCACGCAGCTTACTGAGTTTTTGAGCAGAAAGGTTGGATTTGATACGTCCAAGCTGTTATTTGTTCCGACGAGTGGAATCTCTGGTGTGAATGTTGTGTCTAAAGGTGGCCCGGGTTGGTATGAGGGGCCATCTCTTGTTTCTATTCTTGAGCAGTTTTCAACTATGAACACGCCATCAGTGTCTCCAGCCAGTGAACCAGTACGATTTCTCGTATCTAATGCTTTTGTGGAACCATTCCAGAGCACCATCGCGACCTCGGGGCGCAGTCTCAGCGGTGTTATAGAGAAAGGTGATGTTCTAAATCTAGTGGCTCTGAACCGATACGTTACTGTCAAAGGCATTGCAGGTGATGCAGAGTTTCTTGGTACTCGGGAAGTTGGAGAACTCAAGCTTCAACTTGATTCGAACGGTAGCAGCGAGGAAGACTCTGTAGCTATTCGTCCTGGAGACGTAATAACATCTCCTAACTCTGGTCTTGTGTCGAGCAAACACTTTATCGCTAAGATCCAACTGTTTGATATTCCTCGCCCCATCCTACCAGGCACAAAATTAGCATTTCACATGGGCCGTGTCGATGACACCGTCAAGGTTGTGAAGATCATTGAGTCGTTAACAAAGACTCAAGCGAAAAAAATCCGCCATCTTGGTAAAGGCACAGCGGCACGCGTCGAGCTAGAGCTTAGCACTCCAGCTGTGCTCACACCTCCATCCGTCTGCAAGGATCTGGGAAGATTCGTGCTGCGACTGAATGGTGCAACAATTGGTGGTGGAGTAGTCGACTCCTTAATTCCGTAAATACACATATATAATATAAGGCAGTTCGGCATGGTGTGTTTACGATCAATTATTTTGGCTAATATGTCCTGATGGCTCCTTAAAACTAAAAAAGAGCACATTATTACAATGAATTGAGGTGGTTGCTGCCAGTTCTTAATAAAAAAAATTAATGCAAATTGGTATGGATCTAGTTAGTTTTTTTTTTTTCTTCTGTTCGTGAAGTTCACCTTCCGTTCAGCATAAGCAGTAGAACACCAGTGATAAGTGAAGACCCAATGATGATGCGCGAGGCACGGCGGCTGTTCTTTTTGGCCCGTGTAAGTTGCTCATTGGCACCAGAGATGTCCTTAGTAGTTCTGAGAGCATCTGTGCTCATAGAATCCAGCTGCAATGTCTGCGCTCCTAAATGTTGGTTGAGCTCTGCTTGCATATTGGCGATTTCACGCAGCGATTGCTCGGCCTGCTGGGCTTTATCAAGAGTCGCGTTGAGCTCGTCTAAAAGTACATCATGTTCCTCGAGAAGTAGCTGCTGGTGCTGTTGTTCTTGTTGTTCTTGTTGTGGATTCACTGGCTCAGCAGCCGAAGTCTTGGGAGATAGCTCATTTATGGACTCTCCGACCCGGCCATGGTCAATAGGCATTTCAGTTGGCTTCTTTATAGCGTGTTTGTGTGAGCCATGAGACGCGCTGCGTGCGAGTCGTACTTGTTGTATCTCAGCCAGAGTAAGTGACACCGAATGTAACTGCGAGTTGAGGTAGTAAAACATACCCCTACGATGCTGTGCCAGAGTCTGGCTTACGCCATCAGCCTTCGGGTTCACGGCCCACCAACGTTTTTTACGTTGCTCTTCTTCCCTGACTTGGCGTGCGGTCTCGAGCTGCTCTAGTCGTCGTATTCGTTGCTGCTCGTTCTGCAGCATCCGACGAATGGTGTAATCAAAGGTATCCTTTTCATCCTCACTCATCTGTTGAGGGCCACTCATGGCAAGATACTTCTTGCGGACTTGCCTTATGCCGCTCTCAACATTGCCAATAGACCGCGCGATTTCGGTGCACTCTCTAGATACGCTGTCTGGCGCTGGGGTAGGCTCGTCGGTTGGAGTCTTAGACTCACCTTCTAGTGCAATGCGCACAATTTCGTGATACAGAACCGTCCGGTTCATTAGTGTTTGCACAGACGCTTGGACAGATTCTCCACTATGGTTTAGCTAGCCGGGGTAACAACAGCTGCTTACTAGGTCACATGCGTCAACAACCTAAAACGCGCCTGCTTTAATAGGTAAACGACGAGAAAGATTCAAAGTAATTAAGAACTGTGATTCATCTTGAGGCCATGTTCGAAGCCAAAATACGCACATGTAGTATGAGAATGTCCAGTAAACTCCTTGTAGAAAAAAAAAAAGAAAACAAACAAACAAACAAACAAACAAAAAATCATTACATTGTCAGCTCACTAGCATCGTCTTCGCCTCCCATTATTAAGTTGAAAACTATACGATGAAAGTACTATACTACAACAACGCTCTAAATAAACAAATAAGCATATCGCATTACCTACTCTGTGAACTTGCTCACTTGCTCTTTGACTCGGCGCTCATACAATGGCTTGTTGTTGCAGAAGTGCGTATATGCTTCACGCTGAGCAGGAGAGTTCGGATTTGGCTCATCGAGCAGGGCCTGAATACCAAGGGCAATTTCCTTAAGAGAAAGTCCTGGCCGCCAGTCCTCTTCTTCGTTAAGAATTGAAAGGCAAATTGTGCCACTCGGGTATACATTAGGGTGATAGAATCCTTTGGGTAGTTGACACTTTGGGGGCTTTGCTGGATAGTCCTCTGTGAATGTCAAGCTTACGGGATATACTCCACCTTCCCACTTTGTGCCAGTCTTACCTGGAATTCCGATTTTCCAACTAAGTAGATCAAGATTACCATCTGCATCTTTATTGGGTTTGGCATAGAATCCAAATGGGTGGTTTTTCCGCCAGGACTTACGCTCTTCCTGTAATCGGCTTAAACACAAGCTGCTCATTCTGCAAATACCAATACTGGCGTCGCTTTCAGCACAGACCCGAGACCGTCAGAACGTCAGAGTAGTCTCACAATACGCAGCAGTTCCATTATTCTCTATCAGGGTTTGGTTTCCACAGGGTCAACGTCGCCACCATTGAGCAAGTCTAACTAATTTGTCGCAAATCATCAAACCGCATTATCTGTTTAGCCGGAGTCCCGGGCTGGTATTTACTATGAAATCTATATAATTTTTTGCTCTCTTGGGTTGCAAAGCGCACTCCACAGTCGTGATCAACCAACTCCCAAGTAGAAGCTGTATCGTAGTTAGTCATCGATGGAGCAGATGGAAGCCTGCCGAGGCAGCACAGGATTCAACAAGATACCGATACTTTGAACGCTTTCCCCCCGTATCTTTCTTTTTATCTATATCAGGTGATACCGTCGGTGGAGGTCTGTATCAGGCCTGACTTGTTATTCTCCGCATTAAAGCTGCAGCTGGACTGTTACTACAACATGTCTGGAAATGATGAGTATGATGATTTAGACGATCTTTTAGGTGACTTCGGGGCACAGAATGAAGTTCTGTCTAAGCCGCCTGGTAGTGCTAAAGATGCCGTTAGCAATGATGCGAATACGGTCACCCAGCCGAAGGGTGAGCATGAGACCGAGAATAAGACGAATACTATTCCCAAGAGTGAAGCATCGTCTAAAGATGAACCTAGAGCAGCCGACATTTCAAAGCTGAAGCTTACTGACGATGATGTTCAGGAAGATGCTTTTGCCCAGCAGCTCCAGACTGACGTTGGTGATCTTTTGAAAGAAGCGGATGGGGATCCGGCAACACAAAAGCTGATCGAGACTTTGATTGGTAGCATACAGCAGACCTCAAATAACGAGGCAAAGGCTGCTGAACCAGAAAGCAAGTCAACTCCAGCATCGGCGCCTCCAAGCTTTGAGGATACAATCTCGGCAACGATGAATCGCCTTAACGAGTCTCAGCGACAGGGCTCAGAGGAGCCAGCCGGTACCGATTTCATGGAACGCATGTTGCGAGAGTTACAAACCGGTGCATCTAGTGGAGAAGGTGGGGCTCTTGACGATCTCTTATCGAGCATTATGTCTGAATTATCGTCAAAAGAAGTGCTTTATGAACCAATGAAAGACATGCACACGAAGTTTCCGGAATGGTTATCAACAAAAGGTACTGAGGTGAGTGATGCTGATCTTAAACGGTACAAACAGCAGCAGATCATTGTGGCAGAAATAGTTGAGACCTTCGAGGCTCCAGGGTATAGTGATGATAATGCTGAGAAGCGGAAATTCATCACGGCCAAGATGGAAGAAATGCAGAACACAGGTGCTCCGCCTGATGAGCTTGTGGCTGATGTCGGTTCTGGTGCTTTCCCTGGTGGCGGCATGCCTAATCTCGGAGGGGACAATATGCCAGCTATGCCTGGTGACTGCGCAACCCAATAAACAGAAACCTTTGATGCCTGGACAGGGATTGCGTCCTTGCTTAACAGCTCTGGCTATTTGATTCATTGTACTCGCAAGCATTTGATCTTGGAAATACAGCAATTGCTCTAATAATATCCTTCATGTTTTAATGTTGTTGAGAATCATACTCGAGTATGATTCTCGATGCAGTTTCTTCTGATCTTCATTTTGTTGAAACACTTTAACAACTCATGACTTATAAAGTCCATTCTAACAGTAGTTTATCAATTATTATATTTACCAATTCGAGCTCTCATTCCCAATACCAGTCAATTGTCAATTCCAATCGATCGTCAAACACCTATTTTCGGGGGTACTGAGACCTAAGTGCGATGACTAACTGTGGGAAATCGGTGCCCCAATAATGCATTAATTGTGTGTGCGTCAGACACGACGAAGGCGTAGCAGCGTGCTTTCAGCCTGATTGGGTTCGTGGATGGACCGCGCTAGCAGTGGTTCTTCCTGGGCTCCGACTAATTTGAGGCAGCATGAACTAAAAAGATCTGATCTCACACCAAATTGCCTTACTTATTTACTGCCTCCACAAGACCCACTTTCAGATAGGCAAACCAGAAAGACACTGATCTTGCGCAAAGTAAACGATTGGCCTCTTCTGTTCGAAGATATAGCCGCTAATACGTATTTTGAGGCTGGGTATTTCACGGATCCGCCTCCAAAACTCAATATTCGTGCGGGCCCACAGCCAAAAAGACCCGAGGCGCTTCGAGATCTGGAAAGTAGAGCTGTGGGTTTCTGTTTCAAGGCTCTTATTGCCCTGGATTCAGGATTTCGACTCGGTGGCGCAGATATAGCATGGCCCTGCTACCTTGTATCGGATGTTCAAGAAATGATACAGCCCATGAAGCACATCATACCCGCGCGTCCTAGATCCCTTTATTCACATGAATATTCAAACACTCCGGATCACTCACACCATTCCGCAAAAAAGCTGCGAACAGGGCAGTCAATTGAGCCACCAGTCGAACAACCAGTTGATTATTTATCTGAAACAAACAAACTGCGAGAGGAAGTGGCTGTACTTAAACAAGAAATCACACAACTGCAGCATGTAGTAAAAGAACCGCCAGATTACGGAGAAGAGGTGCGGCTGTTGAGACAGGAAGTCAAGAGTCTAAAGCAACAAATTTCAACTAGAAGCGAAACGGAATTGGATCTTGAAGCTCTGGAAGCGGGATATGAGAGATTATTGCGTACCGCTTATGAGGAGTGGCGTATGCAGCTCAATGTTGTGGAAGAAAATGCCGCTTCGATAATGAGGACCTATAGGAGTGAGATAGATGAGTTAAAGGCTCAGCTAAGGAAACTCAAACCCCACAAGTAAGAGTTAAATGGCTCGCCTTCTATAGGTAACGAATGGCCCACCCTCTCCCCAAAGCATCAGTGAGAGCTTATGTTGTATTAAGCTCTACTTTATTGCATTCTAATCTATGTAGCTCGCATTGATATTCATGTAAATAGTTATTGAATTGTAAACCCAGAAATTGATTTCTATCAACCTGATTTCGATTCAGTCCGCAACCCACCCACACACACAGAGCACATGGCTTATATTTATGTATGACTCGATCCGCCGTCATCATTATTGTTATCATCACGTGCTGATCGCGACACAAGCCGTCATCATCAACATTTGGGATCTGTGCCCAAAACACATATTCTTGGTGTTTGTTGGCGGTACAGCGCCAGAAGTGCCGCACAATGTACATTGATCAGAATTTGCGCAAGGCACTCACAGACAGAATTTATGATAAGCGTAAGCCAGCAGCTTTGCAACTTGAACAGATTGTTCGCAAAGGAATTGACGGTGGAAGCGCTGAGCTGGTAGAGGGTATCATAACGGAATTAAGCCGCGATTATGCCTACGCACTACGACATCCCAACTATAGAAATGGGGGGCTGATTGGCTTGGCTGGTGTGGCAATTGCTCTAGGACAAAGCAATCTACCGGCTTATTTAGATGACATCATTCAGCCAATTTTAGCTTGCTTTGGTGATGCAGATTCCCGCGTTCGATATTATGCTTGCGAATCTTTGTACAATGTAGCCAAGGTGGCTAAGGGTGAGATTCTGGGCTACTTCAACGAAATTTTTGACATTCTCTGCAAGCTGACTGCAGATTCGGAGGAATCAGTTAGAAATGGAGCCAACCTTGTCGATCAATTGATGCGCGATATCGTGGTTGAAACTGCAGCAACTTTCGTCTTTGTTATTGATCGCGATCCGCCAAAGGTACCTCGAGCTGTCGGTCAGCCTGAAGGCCCTGAGGGTCCTACGTATCAACGTGATGCTGAAAATACTACTGCGTATAGAGAGCAATCATTCAGTTTAACACGCTTTATTCCATTGCTTGTGGAACGTATTTACGTCATTGATGCCTCAACGAGAATGTTCTTGGTGCAGTGGATCATGCTTCTAGATTCGATACCCGACTTGGAGCTAGTAAAGTACTTACCAGAGTTTCTAGACGGCCTACTTCTTTTTGTTGCTGATTCCAACAAAGAGATCCGTACATTCACCAAAACTTGTTTGAACGGTTTTCTTAAAGAAATCAAGGATCTTGCTGAGTTGCGCAAGGCAAGTAACAACAAAGAGTCCTCTTCAGATAGCAAGGGCGTTGAAGAAAAGGAATCTGTAGGCAAAGATGCAGGCCTCTATCGCGTGGGGCAGGATTCCTATATTGACCATGCTCAGATCATTGACATCTTGCTTGTCAAAATGGACCCACAGCACGCGGAAATGCGACTTGTTGTTCTGGACTGGTTAGGAGTGTTACTTGACGTCAGTCCCACTGATGTTTTCTCCAAACTGAGTAACCTTGTTTCCGTGCTACTACCAGCTCTCTCTGATGAACTAGTTGAAGTGCGCCAAGCTGGAAAGAGCCTAAGTGACCGTCTTTTGCAGCTCATACCCAGTCAATCTAGTTCAATTGATGCCCAAGCAGCTGTAAATGCGCTAGCAAAACAGTTACAGACTGAAAATAAAGTTAGGCGTCTGGAGACATTTGAATGGCTCGCCGCCCTTCACAAGGCAAAGTCATTGACGAGATTTCAAAATGATTTGCTTGCCAAGCTGCTAAGCCCATTAAGTGACCCAAGTGACGAAGTCGTAGCCCAAGACTTGAGATTACTTGCGTTGATACTGCAGGACGAAAATTCTTCAGGATTAACGAAGTTTGCTCGTAGATTATTAGTTGCGTTTCGAACTGATCGCCAGTTCTTCGCTCACCGTGGTAAACTTGTTTGCTCGCAACTCTGTGGTTTGTTGAGTCCTGAGCGCGTATATCAAACTTTTGCCGAAATAATTGACGAAGAAAGCGACAACGACTTCGCATGTCTTGTTATCCAAAACCTTAACAACATCCTGATCACAGCACCGGAACTGAGCCAGCTGCGGTCACGGCTCACCCATCTGCGCACACAAGAAGGTGCAGAACTATTCACTACTCTATTCAAGAGCTGGTGTCGAAATTCAGTCGCAGCACTTGTTCTGTGCTTATTAGCAGAGGCCTATGAGCATGCATTTTCAGTACTTCAAGTCATTGCTCGACTCGATGTAACCGTTGGTACTCTGATACAAATCGATAAACTCGTTCAGTTTCTTGAAGGTCCCGTGTTTGCACCATTGCGTATGCATTTATTGGTACCATCTAAGTACCCATACTTGTATAAAACACTGTATGGTATTTTGATGATTCTGCCACAATCGCAAGCATTCAAAACGCTCGGTCAGCGACTGCATAGTGTCAGCGGAATCGCCGCCTTGTCTTTAGACTCGACTGGGATGGTAAATAAGTTTGCGGAGTCGCCAGACTTTGTTAGATGGAACGAGCTTCTTGAGCAATTCGAATCACTACACAAAGAATGATAGGTAATATGGTATGTACATGAGAAATAAGTTAAGAACCAGAGAATTGGCATTTATTTTTTCGCGAATTCACAGACGCCGCCGTTAAGCTTCTTGGTCTATCTTGAGAGTGACGAGAACCTCTTGATAAGGCCTGGTTTCTTCACGTCCTCTTCGAACTCGTATCCTTCGGTCATTTTACGCGTCGCGGCGACCGCTCCCTTCCGACGCTTACCACCGTATTGGTTAATGATTCGGCGGTGCTCCATTTTGTCGCTGATTTTGTCGATTAGGCCCATTTGTATCGTCCAAGACTCGACTCTGCCAAAATGAATTCGGCAATCGCGCAACTCCTGTCACTTAATAAGGAGTGCTCGCCCTGAGGGTCCGAGGGTTTTGTTGCGGCGCGGTCCAATCTGGATCAAGTTACTAAACAACACCGTTGGCCAGAAATGGCGACAACAGGTGTTTAGGGTTAGAGACCTTCGCCCGTATCCAAAACAAAAAGAATTAATCCCGCAATGAACCTGCCTCGGCTCGTCCTGGGTTTACCTAAGTGATTGATGCAGTAGATAAGGTCACAGAGTGGCTACATAATGTTCGTTTGACTCAATGTTAGAATAATAAGAAAGATACGTAGCTTTATTTAAGAGCTAATCAGGATTTACGTCAAGAATGAGCAATTCATAAGCGTTTTTGTTGTTGCTTTGCCTGAGTACAATTAGTGGCGTAAAATGTTTGCGTGCTCCTGCAAGTTACACAGCAGCGTTAATTGAACCGTTCACACGAGCTGCATAGCGTTTGATTCTCGCATCAATTCAAGCGGGCTGGCCTATGTATGAGTTAATCAGCGAAGATCGCCTCTACCCAGCTATAACGTGGAGAAAGGGCATGATTCCAGACGTGCGGGTGCATACGCGGAGGAGGCTTGGTGTAAAATGACAACCTATTCCCGATGTCGTGCGTCACTGTTGAGCTTAATAGGTTTTTTGGCACTTTGTAGCGAGGCACTGGGTTTCCCTATAGACAATGTTCCCAGAGAACGCACAAATATCATTGTAACACTAGATCACACTTTGCCACAACATGTGCATGAGTCTCAATTTGCATTGGCGTCTGAAAATATGGACGTTCTGCGGTATTTCAATATCGGCACAGAATATCTTGGTTACTTGGCTTCAGTGGACTCTGCAGCTTTGAATCAGTTGCTTGAGCAGCTCGCAAACACATACGGCGTTCTAAATGTGGAGTCAGATGCAATTGGTCATATAGATGATGTTGAAACAAATGCACCGTGGGGCTTAGGCAGGATTAGCCACCGCCGCATCATTGATGAGCGCCAGTACCACGAGTACGTTCATTACAAGGAAGGTGGAGAAGGTGTCAAAGTCTATCTTCTTGATAGTGGTATCTATTCCGAACATGAAGAGTTCAAAAAGGAGGATCAGGGGCTCATTCCACCACTTCCTCGAGCCCGCCTCATCAAGAATTTTGTAAAGAATGAGTGGAGCAATGAGGATCTCAATGGACATGGCACCCATTGTGCGGGCACCATAGGCGGTGCAAGATTTGGAGTAGCTAAAAATGTGGATATTGACGTCATAAAGGTGTGTAACGCAAAAGGCGAATGTCAAATGTCTGACATCATTGCTGGCCTTGAATATGCGGTTGCCGAGTTCCTCCATAGTCCTAAAGGCGCTGGAAGCAAGGGCTCATTAATATCCATGTCACTTGGTCTTCCGGCTAATAAATCAACTTCACTAGCCCTTGCAGCAAGAGCTGCTGTTCGTAGTGGCATTTTGGTTGTTGCGTCTGCTGGAAATGATGCTGCTGAAGCCTGCACACACACTCCCGCCTCGGTAGAAGAGGTGTTGACGGTTGGGGCTACGAATTTAAATGACGAGAGAGCCAGTTTTTCCAATTTCGGCTCCTGTGTGGACTTGTTTGCACCTGGTGACAGCATTCTCAGCGCTTCTAATAAGGGTCCTCATCGAACTCGAGTTATGTCCGGTACCTCAATGTCCACTCCTCATGTATCTGGTCTTGTAGCATACTATTTATCGATTGCAGAAGATGGTGTGTTCACAACGCCCGACTTCATTAAAGGCTTTCTGATGAGTCGAGCGACACCAGGTGCAATTCGCGACACTAGAGGTGCTCATAATTTGCTTGCATTCAATGGTTAGAGCTCATAGGTCTTGTAGATAGTTATTATTATTACCCTGGATGTAAAGATGAATAGTTCAAAATAAGAAATTACAGATAGCTAATTTTCTAACTCTAGTGAGCTTCAGTTCTTTTTGTTTTCTTTTGTTTTCTTTTGGTTTTCCGACTTTCGTTGGCTTAAATTAACGTCTGTATAATCCTACTCTGACGATCAAAATCATTTTAATATTATATTAAACGTTACATAACCGGCTTCGTTCGGTGGTGTAGTCTACGATGAGGATTCCGGCACTAGTCAGTTTCGTGCGCCAATTCTCCACTACGGCTGCATGTACACAGGCCAAGACTGTTAAGCCTCAGAAAAAGCCTGCCGAAGTTAAAGAGATTATAGTTTCGTGGCTAATATCAAAGCACGATCTCGAAGGCCAAAAAAGCAAAGCTTTCAGCTCAGTTTTGCAACGAGGACACAAACTGCAAGTCCGGCTTGAGAATAAGAACAAAAAGAAGGCAAAACTGCCACTCACATCGAATGACATTGAAGCTCGTACATTATTGCTTGAGAGGGTACATTCTTTAGCTGAGCAAGCTGGAGGTGTCCAAGCTAAGGAACCCGAGGGTACCATGCAGCGACGTATGATGCTATACTTCAAGCCTAAGGCCTAGTAGTATTGCTAGTAATATTGCTATAGTGGTACTACCGCCACGGCTCCAAGCCGTGGTCCGATATTCTGGTAAAATGGCATGCCGATAATTGCTATACTGTCATTGCAGGCCATAGAACGGCCAAATCCCGTGCCTGCTGGCGTTTGCGGTGAGCCAAGTGGAGTCAAATGCTGTGTGCGTAAGTTTAAAGTCCAAAGCATCCCGCGACCTTCTTCAGCGTGAGGTGACGCGAGCAAAATACTTTGCTGCTTATTTATAATGGCCTCGATACCGCTGCTGCCAAGCCATTCAAATTCTCCAGAGCCAGCAATGCTCTTCATTTGTGTATTTTTGTATATAGTTACCTTTCCGTTTTGTGTTCCTGAAGCATCGCTTGATCCTGGGGATCCTATGACCACATAGTCCTTATCACCAGATAGAAGGTAACCACCAAATCCGGAAGCGTCTAAGTCATTTTCTGCCGAGTTCTCTATTGTTAGAATCTTTTTGTGTGTAGCAAAATCGAACCCATAAACCTTAGCGGCTCCCGGTGATCCGACTAGCACAAACCGTGGTGCAAGAGACAATTGTGCACCCACCAGCTCATAAGGTGATTCACCTTTTACCAACAGGTTTTTGTTGGGATTTAATTCTACAGTATTTTGCAAAGTGGCCTTGCGAATCAGTGACTGTGGAAGAACATAGACCGCACCCACTTGGTCTGGTTCGTCAAGCTCCATATCGTCATAATATGGAGCCCCGACATACAAAGTTCCAAGGTCATTATCAGCCGCTAACGTTTTTCCCACTAGTTTGACACCTCGCTTTCCATACTCCGTTGTGGTATCTTTCCAGTTAATTGTTCCTGACCAATTCCCTGCTGCATCAAATAAATCCAATGAGCTAATTCCAGGACTAGCCACTACTAGATAGTCTTCCCAGACTACCATTGCTGCCCCGAACTGAGTCGAGAACTTCCCATTGATTTTGTTTGGTCTGGAGGAACTAATCGTTTGGTTGTAATTTAAATGCTCGTCGTAGACATATATCTTCCCTTCATTAGGCGCTGAAAACGCCCATCGACCCTTCCATGAGACTATTACATCTCCAAACCCAGGACTATAAAAGCCGCTTCCGAAAACTGCTTCCTCGTCGCGCTGTAATGTAGGTGCAGGGATAATCTCGCACTGAAGCGGGGTGGCTACTTTCGGCTGCAAACTGGTTTGGAAACTAGACTTTGTGTCCCTAAAAATCTCCAAAATTCCACTAATGCTTAGTAGGGCATCACCTTTGCGCCGCCATATTTCATGCGAACTATGATCTTCATCATGGGGTCTTTTCCCTTCAAATACTTGACATAGTCCCCAAGGGTCACTTACGGGCAAGCCATTGAGCCAACCAAGAAATTTAGGCATACACTCTTCTATCTGATGCTGCATGTCCGTAGATCCCCCGATGAAATATGTCTCCAGTTGGTCAAAGAGAAGCGGTGAACGACGTGCAAATCGCTTGTAGCCAACACTAGCGATATTTATTTCTGCATTTAGCGCAGCTTTCCCTCGTGTCATACAATATCGTATGGCGGACTGAGAAATGTCTTTGTATCCAATTGCTCTTTGCAACTCTTGGATATCAGCAGGATTATAGTCCCATGCACTGTTAAGCCATTTTGAATTCTGTGGGTCACCAGCCAGACGATGTAACTGAATCATGTCCCCTCCTACGTCTAAAACAGTATGAGCATCGTCGTAATCACCATTAAACTCACGGTCAGACATCGCTCTGAGCAGGCCCTGAAATATTCCTAACGAATGCCAGCTAATATCAGAAACCTGGTGAGTCAATACACCAATAAGGAATGCCTCTAGTGACGCTGTATCATGCTGGCCAGTTGCGCGACGTTTTTTAACAATCTCTACGCCAGCCGCAAGAAAGGGAGGCCAATGTGCATCTTCTGCTACATCATATTGACCCATGCAATTATAAAACGCATCCGGATAAAATGCACCGGCATGAACAAATGCTTCATTTCGTGCTATATGCGGTGGAAGTAATGGTAATATACGCTCCACTAAGTATGAATGAACACTTAAATTATTGTTAGCTCTGATCGTATCCAAATGTCAACCAATTGTTGTCCCACGATACTTACGCGACGCCACAAGCTTTCGAAAAGCCGAAAAGTGATATGAAGATCCATTGCATGAGCATTATATCTCGAGCCTCCAGTTAATGGCACGTATAGCAAGGTTAATGGAGTCTATCCAAAGTGTGGAGGGTGCAGGTCAACTTCAAAAGCCTTGCCCTGGTATCCATATTAGGGCAGGGGTACTATCATTAAGGGATGGATATGTATACCCCTTACCTTATTTTTGTGGAGAACAGCGCGGTAGAGATTATGGAGGACTTAAGTGAGTAACTACTACTACTAATAAGGAAACTATTGAAACAAAAAAAGCAGTGTTATGTTTATTACTTCGTGTGGCAGAGCTTTAAATCCTCTCTAATCAAGATGTAAGTATTATCTAGCTACTAAATACAGCTTCTGTGATCTCTAGTTGTCATATATTTAATGAATGCAAGAATGCTTCTCTAACTAATTGTCTACAAATCCAGTAAAAGCCGAATTGTAATCAAAAATTTATGCTTTAGCATGTTGGACCCAACCACGTTTCTCAATAAGTTCGAAAAATCGAGCCACACCATCCGCTTCCTTCATCATGCGGCTCGACCCGACGATTATAAGCTTTTGCTTTGCCCGCGTAAATGCCACATTGAGTCGGCGCCAGTCCTTAAGTAGTTCACCGGTCCTGATCTGAGAGTTTGATCTTACAAGGGATACCAAGATACAGCGTTTGTCGCGGCCTTGTGCTTGGTCTGCGGTAAGCACTTCGAGACCTGACTGTACCTCTAGGTTTAGCAGCTCCCGGAGCTGTGACAACTGTCGACGGTAAACACTAATCACAGCTGTTTCCTTCAGATCCAGGCCAGTAATGGCAAATTTCTGTACGAGTCGCTGTATAATACTTGCTTCACCTGGATTGGATACACCACCATAACGCTCCTGTTCATACGCAGCCTCACCTAAATAATCTGTATTGATAAATACAACGCGATTTTCAGGGTCTATAGCAGAGTATAAATCTTCTTGGGGATCTAATTGGCTCCAATAACCAAGGTTGAGCTTCTGCTGTGCCACATCGTCATTTCCGCAAATAAGACGACCGTCGTACACAAGTTCGCTAGATAGGCTCATAATGTCTTCGCACATACGATACTGCTTGGTCAACTCAGCTACAGCATTAGGATGTGCTTCAGAAAGTATCTTGAATAAGGATTGGTCCAGTCCCCGTGTTTTCGCTTCTTGGTTACGTACAAGAGGCGGGAGCTGGTAATGGTCTCCGACTAGTACAAACTTCGAAGCTAGCCGTAGGGGTCCAAGGCAAAAAGGAAGGGTTATCTGCGAAGCTTCATCTATAATGCAATAGTCAAAGTTGCGCAATGCAAAAAGTTTGTGGTTGACATAATGGCTGGTGCATGCAACAACTGGTGCTTCTAGGAACCTCTCGTGTTTCCCAGAAACTTCTGCAGCAGTTGCGCTCACCCCTTGAACGTCAGGGTGTAAACTGTTCATGTCACTGCCTAGCCGCAGGCAGTCAATTCGAGCATTAAGTAGCTTCAATACAATTGTATCAACTGCAGAGTTCGTATATCCGCTGATGAGCACATTCTGACCTTTATGCACGATAGCTGCTACAATTGCTGCTATGGTTGTAGTCTTTCCTGTTCCAGGCATTCCAAGAATTAGAGCGTAATCTCTTGCACCTAATACTTTGTTTAGTGCAACTGTTTGATCATCGTTAAGATTGAGATGAGAAGTTTCTGGGAGTTGCTCATCAGATATGAAAGAGTGGTCTACCAGCGGTTCAGCTCGCTGGCCATCTGTTGGCAGTACTCTCCCCGAAGCCCAGTCAGCTGTAGACTGTATCTTCTTCTCGCTCAAACGGGCAAATTGTGGCGGCATAAGGTCCACTATAAGCTCTCTAAGACGGTCTGTATCCAATAAGGACACGAGATTATTTCGCGCGAGCCCTAGGTGTCCATCTTGAGACCACTTTTCTGTGTCTACACGATATTTCGCTGATCGGAAGAGCTCGCTTGACACAGCTACAGTAACACTATTGGGACCAGATTCAAGACAAAGACCAAATGCTACGCCCATATGTTGTTTTGTGCTGATAACAATACGGTCGTTTTGAGCAACATCAAGATTGATGGGATCAGATATTTCAGGGTCTGCATGCGTCATTTCATAAACAAATATTCCAGGTGTGCCCGAATTCATTACTTGAACAGCACGAAGTAAAGCCGGTTTTGGTTTAGAAAGCCACCATTGTCGCTCTCTAGTGCGCAGAGATTTGTTGGCTACCTCGTACTCTAAGTCCAGTAAGGAGTTCCAATGGGAAATGAACTCAAGAAAATGTGGAGCGAACTTACCGGACTCTGCAGCCTCATTAAACCATGATTTCAAACCCGGGGAGCCCCATGTATTTCCATTATCGATAGTGGCTGTATAAAGGCCACAGCTGTTCTGGCGGCTACACCAACTACAAGCTTTCTCAGTGGCTGTGGCTGGACTTGGAAGACGATTATCTGGTAATAGCCACATATTTTGAGCTACAACATTTCGTTGTTGTATGAGCGCACGCACCTCATTTGGGATTGTACCTACAGCTACAGTAACACCTGATTCAGTATAATACAATAGGGACCAAGGATGTGTGTTTTTTGGGTGCCTTTCTGCAAGCAGAAGAGTGTATAAAGATGTCTGTGCTCGGTGACCAACTAAAGCGGTGTTTTTTCCAGTTTTTATCTCTAGTCCAGCAAGACGAGGGGTACCATTAGAACCAGCAGTCATATCCATAGCGTCGACAGTAACATCTGGTTTTCCTACAAGTCCCCAAAATGGAGATCTAATTTCTTCCTCCACCTGTGCTGTTCGCCGGAGCCTTATTTTCAATTTTGATTGGCCTCGATGTGAATCAATAAGCTGTCCCGCAGCTCCAAAAATCGTCTTAGCCCAGCTTTGAATCGAAGGAACTAACTCTAAGGTTCTAGCCTTAGCGGCCGAGATCTCGAGGCCAACAAGAAATAGGTCTAAGCGCATGGTGTCGAGCAATGCATCAAGGCTGCGTGACATAGCAGTTGATTCAAACGCAACTAAGGGGTCATCTTTAGTTGCATGCATTAAGCAGTCCTGGATTAATTCATGTTTTAATGTACCCAGAACAGTATGCTCATTAATCTCTGACGGGACTCTTACTTTGCCTCGCAGTGCAACTTGTCTCTCACAAGACATAGACTCGGCAATATTCGTGCATGAAACCAGTATATCTGGATTTATGACGATAAACAAACCATTAGAGTCGCTGACTTCGACAGGATCTGGTAAATTCTCACCTAATATGTGTACAACATCACCCTTTTGAGGAATCGTTCGCTTCCATGAGCCCGAAAGTTTGATTTCTTTTGAAACATTGCCTGCATCAGTGCAGTACAATCTCAGATAATCACTTGCTAACTCGGTAGACTGAACCACTAATCGCAGAACACGTTTACTTTGAAAGAACGATGGTGTGAATTCAGCCGGCTGCATTGCTGCCAAGTCTTCGAGATCCGAGTCATCGGTAAGCTCTGGCTCTGGGGTGGGAATCTGAGTGGCAACCGGTGGGAAAGCAGGTCGATCCAAGCTTATAGAGTCCTCTTGTTTGCGGATTTTTAGTCGAGGCATTGGTGGTGAAGAGCCCGGTAATAGCTCAGAGTACTTTCCTAAGATACCTCCAACTGGTCCTGCAGTCGTGGCGGGTCGTTTCTGAGTGATTGATATGGGTGTATCGTGCTCTCGAACAGGTGTTTCTTCAAGACGCGAGCTGCTGCTTGGCCGATCAAGCATTGCTCTTGCCAACGGCGAAGATTGCCACCCAACACTAACCTCAACATCATCAAGGCCTTGCGGAGAGTCCTCCGAGGGCATTTCTGTGGTGCTAGTAAAACCTCCTTGAGCGTAGTTTTCTGAAGCCAAGGTGCGCGTTGATACTTAATTAGCTTACACGTGATTGGGTTCATGACGCGTATATATGGCTGAGTCATTGTTTACATCCCGCCACAATCAGCTTGCGAGAATAGGTTTATAGTATTTTAATTTTAGTGTCAAGCGGTTCATTCCAAATCCGTGGTGGATGTGGACGCGGATCCATGTGTTTTACCATTTGAGCAGCTTCTACGAGATGATTCATGTAAATTAAGCATGCTCTGTGATCAAATTGTGACACGGTGATAGGATGTTCCGTCTCGATATCCTTTGCATGGCTAAGGCGAGCCTTGATCACAAGTTTAAAATCCACGGAATATAGTGGAGAGTTTGTAGTGAAGCCCACGCGGCCGTCGTATCCGATTTCGGGTAAGTCTTTTGCTAAAACGGTACCCTTTTCGCTAGGACTTATGCCCATGGGAACTTTAAGCTCCAGTTTTATAGCAGACTCAATGCCAACCTTGTTGTCCTGATCAACCGATGAGAAGTCGGTGGAGGTTTTAGTGATTCGGTTACGAGTTTCCTGTACGTCAGGCTCCAACGCTGCAGAGGATGTAGCCTCGCTGGATGATTTATTAGTGCTTTGAGGGGTCTGTGCTTGCTTTTGCGCTATTGCTTCAGGATCAATGAACTTTGTTATCTCCACAAGCTCCAAAGATATGCGCTTTACCTTAACTTTTTTCGACTTAGGCCAGTCCATGTTAGGCAGCACTCTTACTTGCATTGGTAGAACATCACCAGGACCATACGCGGAAACGGGCAGCGACCACTCCAGATTTACAAGGTGATCCGCTGAAGTAACCTCTCCAACAAGCGGCTGGTGGAATGATCCAAAGGTTGAAAGCGTGTCGAACCGACGTATTCGTACGGGAAATTTGTGATTTGTTTTAGAACCAGCCGTCTCAACCGTAATGAACACATGATGGACCGACTCCAACTGTTTTGTAAGACTGATTGATGCTGTTGGAAACCGCTGTGTAGACAAGCTCAATGTGAATGGAATGTCTAATGCATACGGTTTCGTCATCTCCGTTCCGTTATAGATTTCTTTTTGACGCGTCACCAGGAACGACTTTTCCCGTTTGGGAGCAGTCACACTGGGTCTATGCGAAGGTAAAATGATTGAATCTGTACGAAACACGCCTACTGTCACGCGTTTCACATTGATGGGTTCGACGGGCCCTTTACCCTGATGCTGCAGTCGGATCTCAACTGTACCAGCTATGCGTGGCCATGTAGCAGGAATCCCAGGGAATCCTTGTACTAAATCATCATTTGGGAGTCCCTTTAGTTTGACTTCCAGTGGCATTGATTTCAATTGAGCTTGTTATGAAGCGATTGTTTTGGAATAAGTGTATGGGGCAAGGTTTTTGGGCTTCATTCTGCTAGATCTGATCCCATGAAATGCATTGTTCTTAGTGGAGCAACCGTGCCATTTCAATCATTGGTGGACGCCATTGATAGCAGTTTTGTTCAGGAGCTTGCCCGGTATGGCTTTACTGACATTGAGGTCCAACACGGTCACGCTCAACCATCCCACGTGGCGGGGGTGCAATACTTCAGTTTTGACTCCGATATTGGCACTAAAATACAAGAATCACAACTTGTGATTTCACATGCTGGTACGGGCTCAATTCTAGATTCTGTAGAGCGTGGTGAGGGACATGCTAGTCGTAAAGTCGTTGTTGTTGTGAATGACCGTTTAATGAACAACCATCAGTTGGAAGTTGCCACGAAACTCGAGCAACTCAGCTGTATTTATATGTGTGACTCGCCCCGCTCACTGAGCGAGGCCCTCTCGGTTATAATGCATCGCAAGTTCGCTAAGTTGGAGAATCCTACTAGTTTGCAGTTGGTCGTGAACCAGGAATTAGCTAGAAAATGGGCTTAAGCTCCTTTTAAATTACTATTATTATATTTATGCTACGTGAATCGATGCTAGATAGATAGTCAAGACTTTATTTTCTAGCTTTCGCTAGTTCACGGATAAGAGAAAAACAGGTGATCCACTTCTTAAAAGTCGTCCATTAGAGGCTGATCTATTGTTTTGATATTACTCTCTGAACAAAGCACGCACTCTTCAGCTAAGGGGTCGTCTCCATTTTTGCTGATTTTTCTCAGGCCCCTTTTCTCACGCAACTGATTCAAGCAGTCCCCATGGAAAGTATGCTGACAGGGGAAGACATAGAATTTACGTGTAACCACTGGCAGCTCACAATACTGACAGCCCTCACCAGGCTCGATAAGAACACTTCGCTGTGTGAAATGGGAGATCTCATGTTGCATTTCCTGAGATGCTTTCAAGGAATCATCGATATCTGCATTCAACAAGCTCAGCTTATTATTTGTCTGTTCTAAGCTGCGCACAATTTCCGGTGCTAAGTCATTCAGGGTATCGAAATCGGGGAACTGAGATAGCAGGTCGTCAACACGTAGAAGCTTGATGAACCTTAAGGCAGTCGCTTCGGGGCCCTTGACAACGATCATAGACTTTACAACCTCTCGTAAAAGATACTTGCGTAGCTCATCATTCATTGTTACCTGTTTGTCGGCGATATCAACCGCTAAATCAAGCATCTCTGGTGTGCCTGCGTTTAAACATAGCATTACCGCCTCCTCATACAAGCCCATTAAGGTATAGATGAATACCGCTGGACCCAGGCGTTTGTACTTGAGGCAAACCCTCAATACGAAGTCCTGGTCGTTGAACTTGGATGCATGCTCTCTTAAGAAAGCAATAAGGGCCTCCTCAGATTCGTCACTCAGACACATGCAAGTAACTAATGCATTATAGACGGGCGTCTCGGTATTTTGTTGCTGCATGATAAGAAATCTAAGATATCTAAGAGCTTGGTTTTCCGCAGTTGGCCCCCGATATGTTGTTGCATAGGATACGAGACTTGGAATCAGTGGTACCGGGTCGAGATTAGCAATACGCATCCAAGACTCGACCGTTTGTCGAGGAACATTAGACAACAGCACTGATGCATGTTTGTGCACACTTGGTTCTGACTCGAACCGCCGTATTAGCTCCAACGCTTCAGACAACTTCTCATTAGCAACATAAAAGGAGATTGCCTCGGCAACGGCTCCTGTACGAACAAGTAAGTCCACATATTCCTCAAACTTGCCCTTGGTTTTTAAGATTTGCAATAACGTTGCAGTGTCGAGTTCAGCTGTTGGCTTGGACTTAGGACTCAGGACTGTTTCGTCGTCAAGTTCGGCAAGCCAGCTAGTGATCATAACTTGTTGGGCCTTAAGCTTAGTGTGTTTGAGCCTAGCACTAAGAAAATTCACTAGTGCTAACTCGTCTCGCTCTAAGACAAGTAAGGCTGCCGGCTCCAACGGAGCCTCGCTTTGACCCAGTAAGGTTGCACCCTTATGAGCATCACCAGCCTTGAGTTCATACTCTCCATACCTCTGTTTCACGTAGGCTTTTGCTGTTTTAGTTTCAGCCACTTTTAAAGCCTCTTCAAATCGTTTATTATCCGCCAGGGCTTGCCAAATGACAGCGAGTTCGTTTCCAAGTCGTATCTCATACAAATCAGAGCTGGTGTATAGCCATAACGTACCCTCTACAGGGTCTTGGCTTACACCACATATTGGATTGGAGGTTGGTAAAGAAATGACATTCTCGACAGTTTCAGATACCATATTTACCACTGTCACGATCGGCTCATTCATATGTAATATGAAAATATGATAGTCTGAAAGGAGAATTTTGTTGGCGTGACTGATTTCTAAAAGTTTCCAGTGGTCAGCGCGCTGGAACCCGACATGCGTATCGCCAAACACGGCGGCCAGCGCTTTTTTATTTGGTGAGCATGTCAGAGCCTTTATGCGGCCCGAAGATTCAGACGGCACAGATTCCAGAGTTTCAGGCCGCCCACTAAGAACTGATTTGAATACTTCTGCGCTGCCCGCGACATCATTGCCAGCACTAGAAGCGTCCCATTTTAACACATTGCGGCCACAGCTGATTATTACGTGGCGGTCTTGCAATACAATCGCACGTATAGGCTCCCTTCGGCCATTTTTCCAAAGCTCTGAGACGTAGCGCATATCTCGCCGGAAGTAGGTCTCATTGGCCGAGGAATCAACTGACATTTCCACGAGTGATCCAGTGCTCGTGCCTAGCAAAGCAACGCCTTTCCTATGGGGGTAGAATTGCGCAGCAGTTGTGGGCGTCCCCCTCAACTTGGAAAGAAGTTTAAACTCCCTACGAGACTGTTTGTGGTCCGCGAAATAAAAGTGATCATTCCACTGTGTCACGGCCAGCAGCTGTGAGCCACTTTCATCCGCATAGAGAGCTTTAATAGAGCCCGCAGTTTCAATTTGCTTTTTTGGAATCTGCAAATCTTCTACAGCACTGGGATTGTCCAAGTTTATGCGGACGACCGTAGCTGGGCCTGCCGCCAAGTAGAGCCAGTTTGATGCCACTGCAACCGAATGAATTGCATCAGGATTGAACATCAGTCGCACCTGCGATATGGAGACATTTAATGGAGGTGGCGGCGACATCGGTGTACAGAACTTATCGCTTCCACATGCACAGCGTAGAAACGTAATGGACACTTTGCCGTAGACTAAAGTGATTAAACTGAGATTGGACCTAAGTAGGTTGGGAGACAGCCGGGATCATGCGATACATGATACTGTATAATCGTCCAAACCAAAATCACCCAAAGAGTGGTGTTAGTGAGAGAGCATTAACTAGTACTGCGACCGTATTGTTAGGCCTTTTTAAGCTGCCTATGAAAAGTGTACCTCTGCATATTCTCGTTGAAGCTCAAGAGCATGTTGTTTCCGTAGAACTGTCCACTGGAGAGACATATCGGGGGCGTTTACGACATGCTGAAGACAATATGAATCTTGAGCTTTTAGATGTGGCGGTAATCGGCCGTAATGGCGAACCGGGGCACATGGATGCCGTGTTCGTAAGAGGTTCTCACGTCAAAATGATTCAGCTCCCAGAAGTCCTCAAATATGCTCCAGTTCTAAGACCAGATCTTGCGAAGGAAGCACACGACATTGCAAAGCGAAGACAAAAGCAAAAACCTAGTCGTGGGAATGTATCAAAACCACCACGCAAAACTCTTCGAACTAATTAATTTATAGATGTAGCAGCGCCTTCTTTAATGTGTTTATGACTTGCACAACTTACGTTACTTAATAGAGTCACGCATGTTTCCTGCTTTTGGGCTATGTACAAAATCATAGGTATCTGGCAGAGCAAGTCCAGTATGTGTGCTCAATTTAAAAGCAGAGATTCTTAAAATGATGCTTTTAGTTATGGCTGTAATTAGTTCTTGAAAGGTCTTGAAATAATAGCCTCAATAACCCTTTTAACCATAATAATACTCATGCTTGTTAGTCGTACTCTTAACAGCGTCTTCAGTCATGTCAATAATGCCTCAACAGGTGACATCTAACAACAAATGAAAGCATTACTCTTAACGACAGGTCAACATAACTATTTAATTCTAGGGACGTAGAAGCTCTATTCTATCCTAGAGCCAATTTTGTTTTGCACGGTGTCAACAAACAAGGTACAAAAAAAGGCACGAAAGTGATCAAACTATGTCCGCTCTTGAAGTGGACTGTGAAGTAGACTAAAGAGCTGATTTCATACCATTTGCGTCAAAAAACTAATGTTCATCAATAAAGAGGGACGTTACATTGATAGTGATTATAGCGTTCCTCTAATCAGTCATGTTCAATTGTTGCTAGATACATACACAAATCCATAACGCCAGGGGAATTGCGGGAGCATACCTCACGTTTTGCCTAATATATGAGGGTTTTCTTGTTCCAACACTAATATCGGTAGGCTTATAGTATAGTAGAGAGCTGTCTCTTATTCTTTGTACACATTCGCTAGCAATAATTAGTAGAATTCAATTAGTGTATAAATGCCAGCATCGTCTCCTGGGCAGAATAGGTACCGAATCTCCTAATTTCTGTAAGCTATTTGTAGAACCGGCGCAGTCGGTGGGACCTCGCGTTGAAGGTTCAATCAATTGATTAGGGTTTAAACACGAACGAGCGTTGAGGTCACATAACGCTGAAAATGACGATGAATTGGATCAGAAAACGTTCCACTCCATATGTATTGACACGTTCAAGTCATCACAATTCCAAATGTGTTTAACCTAGATTCGTAACAGTAGTTTAATATTTATGATGTCCTATAAGCAGACCAGAGCCCACGATTAGGCACCTTCATGCTCCGATCTTAGGCACACATTGCATGCCCGGATTAAATAAATTCCAGCTGACATATACATTTAAGCTGCCGTTGGCCCCTTAATGACAGCTCTGAACGCGTTTTGTGGGCCGAACCCTAAGATGGAGCCGCAGACCCAAAGTCGATAGGGTACGTCACCCTGCATGAACGCGTCCTCGGGTGAACGCGTCCCAGCAAACTTGATCTAGACGGCACTGGTATAAAGGGACAGACGAAACCGCATCCTGCGCCTTCCGCAGGATAGCATATTACACTCTTTTATCGGTATACCAATGCTGGCTCTTTACGCTCTTTTGACAGCTGTGCCTCTTGTTTCTGCTGCCGGCAACACGACTAGCGGAGTGAGCTTTGGACGAGTGCCAACTCAGGCCCCAGATGCCGATGGCGTGGTTTCAACCTCCAGATTGCCCACTCCTGTGGCTCCTATAACATATACCACAACCTATGTTGTGGACACACTGACATCGTACTGCTCAACACCGACAACTATCACTAGCAACGACCAGACGATTACTGTCACGGATCCGACCACTGTCACGATTACGGGGCCTTGCACCTTGACTTCGACAGGAACATCTGTCCCGGGTCGTTCCTCAACTCCTTCGCCAGCCGCTGAGGCTGAACCTACATCTACGCTCACGACGGAAGTTGTTAAGACACTGACCACGTATGTAGCGGGCCCTACAACTGTCACCGCCAATGGCAAGACCTATACTGCCACAGAGGCCACGACCCTGACCATCACTGATTGCCCCTGCACCCTCACTCATAGTGTTGCTGCGACACCTGCTCAAAACGGAACCTCTAGTGCTGGTGTTACTACCGCTACGGGATCTCCTGCAGGTGAGGCTCAGCAAACAACTCTGAGTTCGCCCTCGGGTGAGGCTGGCGCTGTTGAGACCGCCTCGTCAGAATCGCCTGCAGCAGCCACACCAACCACATCTGTCGTGCACACTCTGACCACAGAAGTCACTGGCCCTACCACTATCAAGACGAACGGCAAGACCTACACTGCTACTGAGGCCACTACTCTCACCATCACTGACTGCCCTTGCACATTGTCCTCTAGCCATACACCAGAACCCACTACTAGTGCGCCAGGTGAGGCCGCTCCGGCTGATACAGCTAACGCTGGACCAACTGGCACGAAGACTTTGCTCGAGACGCAGACTACCGAAATTGTCGAGACATTGACAAGGTCCACTGCTACGCCTACCACAGACGCAGCGGGTAACACCTACAGTGCCACGGAGGCTGCAGTTAACACAGTCACGACACAGTCCAAGCAGATTGCTCCTGGTGCTGCTGAGGCCCCCGCAACTACAGCGACTCCTGCTACCACCTCTGAAGTTCCTGTGGCTGCTGCCCCCGCTGCAACGGAGACCGAAGTTCTCACCACGCAGATCTACAGGACGTTGACGACTTCTGTGTCTGGTCCTACTACTATCACAACCAATGGTGGGGAATACACAGCTACAGAGGCTACAACGCTCACAATAACGGACTGCCCATGCACTGTCACGGGCCATGCCAGCCCTACTTCCTCGAGTGAACCCACTGGCCGAAACCCGTTCAACAATACGAACGCAGCCGCAGCACCAGTAGGCTCCGACAGCGCGAATCTTGAGGCCTCGCCTGCTCTGGCTAACAGCGCTTTTACTAACAATGTTTCCCTCGCAACGATGGTTGCTGGTTTCCTGACCCTTTGTGTCGCCTTTCTTTAGACTTTAAGGACTGAATACCCAGTTAATAGTCATTCCAATCACTCATTATCGCATCTAGAAAGACTAACTAAATTGTTGTATACCTAAAATAGGCACTACTACACAAAACAAAACCAAAAAAAAATTAAAAGATACCCAGGGGGTAGAATGTTCCAAAAATTCTCTGAACAACTCGACGCTGCCAGAAGTGGTCTTAAGTGTTGATTTTTCAACTAGCAAAAACACAATCTCGGACGAATCCTCACTGATATGCGTAATGCCCTTGCATAAGGATGAGGAACATGTAGAAGAGATTGAGTCTCGCTTTTATACTACAGTAAGATACACAATACGCCAAGTAACAGGGTTAGGGCTCACCAACAAGCCATGTGCGTTTGATAGATCTACGTTTCTATATGCAACAAAACCCCAAACATACAGACAAGGTAAATAAATGCTAGTTTAGTTGGAAGACATCCGCAGCAGGGCGAAAGCCTTCAACGTATACTTCCTCCTCATCATCTACGGTTGTTCGTTTACGTCGCCCGCCATTATCACCATTATTACGTTTTACTGATAACCGCTTTTGCGATGCGGGGACCTTAGAGAGCTCTTTCATCGCTAATATTACATCGCCACTAGCCAGGGCCGCCTCATTCTCTGCTGGTGTTTCTATCGACACTTCTCGGTATTTTGGCTCGAAGTGCGATGGTATCAATCGTGTTGGTGGCACATACCGGAGCCGGAGGGAGTCCGAGACATTGGGCTGTGCTGTGCCAGAGCTTTGATAGATGCGATCGCGAATATATTTGTGCCCTCCAAATGCATGTGATAGCTTAGACTCTTCTTTTGCAGTCATCAGCATGTATACGTTACCATCGCGCTTGCGACCAGTCCGACCCATGCGTTGAATATTGCGAATCGGACTTTGTGATTGATCGTAACAAATAATAAGATCAACTTGGCCAATATCGAGACCCTCTTCTCCAATGGAAGTAGCCACGAGAACATTGATTTCTCCGGCCTTGAACTTTGTTAGTGCTGCCTGCTGCTCCTTTTGTGTCATTCCTTTCACTCCAACAGCCTTGTTGGAAGTGGCTTGACCAACAAATAAGCTTGCATTCACAATCTGCGGTGAATGTCGACCCAAAACCCATAGAATCTCTGCTGCAGAATCGCGGTACTCTGCAAAGATTATAATCCGCGAGTCGGCACTACGATCTCGTTGAAAATTGTTAATAATGTCAACAAGATATTCAAGCTTTGGATGCCCGACAAATGTTGCATCGCGCTCTTCTTCTGAATATTTATACGTCGAGCCCTTATCACGGCCGTAAATTAGGATTCGTGATTTCTTCATCATCTCGTTGAATCCCGGCGCATTCAGCAGCCGTTTCGCGTTAACACCTTTAGATCCCTGGAGCTCAAGTTCGAGTTGATGCATCCTAATATAAAACGGCACAACGCCATGATTTCGCAACATAAGCATTGCATATGCCATTTTTGACATTAGTCCAGCTATTGCCTGGATCTGGAATTTCCGTCCATTGTTTAGATGCGCAGCAGTTGACGTCATATACCGCCTTGTTTCTTGTTGCAGTATAAATGGATGTGTGGTCGAGATGTCTTGCCAGACAATTCCGGCACGTTGCAGAACCTGCATTTGCTCTTGCGTGGCTTGGATAGCGAGCTGCATCAATTCAAGTTGTACTTGTGATGGTTCGACAACTACTTTTTCGACTTGCCGTGTATGTACGTATTTCCTAATGTCTAGGCTCTCTTCACTGCGACTCTCTATAGCTGAGATTCCCAACGTGTCAATAATTTGTTGTACCCCATCGATTTTGCCGGAGGGCGTGGCCGTAAGGGCGAGTATACGGAAATCTTGATTGACTTCTCTAATCATTTTCACGACATTGACATAGCTGTGATTCCCCGTGGCACGATGCGCCTCATCCATTACGAGCAGCACGAAATCCCGGGGATCAACGATACCCTGTTTCAAATCGTTCTCAACTGTTTGGGCCGTGGCGAAGAATATTCGCTTAGATTTCCATTCAATAGCTCTGCGTTTACGATCAACAACACTCTGGAGAAGGGCAACTGTTTTGTTTATGGATACCCCACTCATTTCTAAAAAGCTCTGAACTTGCTGAGCTACCAAAGGACGGGTTGGCGCCACAAAAAGTAGTTTCGCGGATTTCGTCCATTTATACCAATTCAACATCACAACCGTAGCAATGAAAGTTTTACCAAGACCAGTAGGCAGCGCACAAATGATATTCTGCGTGAGTGCCTTGCGAACAATGTTGCGCTGATAGTCCCGTACTTCCATATCTACTGGATAATCGAAGGTACCAAGAGCCTCATCATTCAGTTCATGATGAATTCGCTCACCAAAATTCACTGATCTTCTATTTAGATCAAAGTTTGGCTTCGAGTAGGGCGGTGTTTTATCGCCTTCGGAGCTATCAAGCGCATCCAATGCTTCAGATACAGCATACTGATCTAAACCATCTACCGCTTTAGAACTCTGGGGTATACTGGAATTGTCTTGCTTGGGTGTCGAATCCTTTTCATTCCCAGAATCACTATCTAACGCCTGCAATGCAGCCTCTGTAGCTGCGACGTCTGGGTTCACATATTCGCCACATAGCTCGTCTTCAGAAGAGTCTAGTGCATTCAGCGCTTCAGCATCTTCTTTGCTAAGCTGATATGTACTCATTTGATGCCCCTAAAGAGGAGAGATGCGCAAAATAAACGTACAACAGCCTAATTACTGACCGACGCAGACGCGTGTTTCTAAACAAGTCTTCCTTACCCTTGACTTCTTTAGGTACCACCACTGCTCACTACTAGATAGCTGCTTACGATATTGACTATACCCGAGACAGACATTAGTGAAAGTGAATAACGCGATATTTTACTAGGATCAGCATATATACTAAGTATAATGTTTATGACACCGAATTAAATTATAATATGCGATAAATTCATTAAACCAATTACACTGTCTTTTAGCACATTTTTCAAAGCCATGCCTTTACGCACGGCGTTGCTTCGACTTTTTGGAAGACATCCTGAGGGAGGTAGCGTTATGGACTCGTTGAAGTTTGTTCTATCTTGGATTTTCTTATTGCTAGCAACTTCAATTCTCAGAGACGCCGTTCAAATTAAGTCTTGAACTAACTCTACTAGGTGCACGATTTGGTGACCTTGACGTAGATATACCCTCTTCGTCGAAATCAAATGTTGCCAAGGGGATACCAGCATGGGGGTAGGAATATCCATAGCCAATTCGATTTGCTGTATGACCTAAAGATTGCTGTTCAAAATTGGGTAACCATTTTCTAAGCCTACGCTTGAGTACACGAATTTGATGTGATCTCACAATCCGTTTTCTAAACACCACTAAGAGAAGTCCTAGTGCTGCAATGATATAAAGCCACATCGTCCATGGGTGACCGACCAAAGAGGTACGTTGTATCTCACGGATATGCTCCAAGGAAGCTGTCTCACCGCCTTTGAAGAAATGGCCATCAAGACTTGTGAAACCGACTTCAAATTCTTGCCGGTCCTTTCGAGGCTCGATTTGCGAGGATGCATATAAAACTGCTCGTCCCAGAGTCCACGAAATTTCTATGCCTTGAATATCAGCTGCAGACTGGAAAGTATCTTTGAAATTATGCTCTAAGGCATGATTTTCTGGACTTAACGGGAAGTGAAACCCCTTGCTTAACACAGTAAGTACCCAAGCAGCCTTGAAACAGGTCGACCGAATTTCGCTTTCACTCAGCGGAGAACCATCCTGCTTCAAATATTTACCAGCAGCGATATTATGCTGCAGATCAGCCCAATCACTGCTACATAACTCAGCTACTCGAGGCTCAAGGACAGTGTAATCAAATTTGCCATTATTGCTAAACAGATCCTGCAGAGTATACCAATATTCACTAACGCCTACAAAGCGTTTCCCTTCAAGTTTAAAGTCGGGCACATGAACACCGTCGAATAAACAGGGCTCGTCTTGACAAGGAATGCCAGCATTCAGCAAACCCTCAACACGCCGTTCACATTCTGTCCAATCGCCACTGCCCGTGAAAACGTATTCTTTGCCTCCTGGCATGTATACAATGTCGAAAGCCATCTTGGGCATGCAAGGGTCTAAAACGGGAATGGCTGCAGGGGGATGAGCACGCTCATAAGGTTCAATCTCTTCCGGTTTGAGATCATTTATTATGCCTTGTCTTAAACGCGTACGGGCCTGATTTGCTCCGTATCCAAGCCACGTAGTAACAAACACATGCCATTCTATAGGATCACCACCTGCGGTCAGTATTTGGATCGTGTGCATGTCATTTTTGTGTTCCGTGTCATTATCGACAGCAAAAGCCAACTGGGCCGATGCTCCGCCCATATCTAAAAAGCCATAAGTATCGTCAAACTGGTTCCACTGAGTAGAAAATGTCGAATGTACAAGGTAGTTGAGACCAAGCCAGCCATAAAGGCCTTCGGCTTGACCATCAATCATGGCTACATGCGAATCGCACTCGGGCACAAGAAACTTGGTTTCACGTTGCAGCAATTTGCAGACTGTTTGAAGAATTTCCGCGCGGTCGTTCTCTGGTAGAAGCCGCAGGCCTGCTGTAGCTAAGAAGTAGAATGGCGTTTCGTGTTGCTGGTCTCGAGGCACAATTTCTACAGCTTTGCGCACTAACGGACCCAAATGCTCTTTCCATATATGAGATGTGTTGCCCTGGAAGGTCGATATACCGGGCTGGATCTTATGGACCCAAGTGTTTGTGGTCTCGATAGGAATCAGCGCCTCTCTAAGTACACTGCCAGGTCGGTCATCTAGATAAGTGGCCGGATCGGGCCAAGTGTACACGAAAGCACGACTGCCACTGGATCCAGCATCGACAATGACCGCGTATTTCATGACCGCGTCACAGTAAAGTATATATGTTCACCCGGCACGTGTCCCAACTATTACAACAAACCAGAACACCGACATGTAAGACTGAATCAACAATGCGCTTATTGCTGATTAGCCAAAAGCTAATAAAAAAAAAAATAATAAATAAAGATTATATTGAGCGCTGCCTTCCTTAGCAAAAATTATCTAGCATTATGAGGCTTTCTCCTTCGAGGCTCGGACAAAGTATAGTATTATGGGGATACCACGCGGAGATAGGCCTATGTTGCGGAGCCAAGGAGAACTGAAAGGGGTCTATATCTGACCGATAGTTTGCTCAGGATCTCCGCCAGTTAATAGTGTGATAAGTGACTCGTTCCAATCACCTTTGCCATAGTATTTAAGGCGAGCCATCTGCTGCTTGGCATTAGAATCTAGCAAAGTGCAGAGTTTACCCACAGACTTCATATCGCCAGCAATTGAAGACGCGATTCTCGGAGGCAATCCATATACCACAGCTAAGGCCTCTGCAGTGATCTCTGGCACAGCAGTTTTGCTTTTCACGCTGCCGCCTATGCCTTCCACAATTGCATCAGTTCGCATTCTATACCTTGCAAAACACATGTCAATGATCCAATTTGCTATAGTTTCAGCAGCTTCGACCTTAGTACGAGGATAGACAGCGCGTATTTGGTTCTCTACCTGTAAACGCACTTGTACATCATTGAAGTAGTGCTGTGGCGGCGGTTGTTCCACCTCAATATCGCGGCCATTGCTGTGATCCACGACTCGTTGTCGCAGTCGCCGGTCATAAGCAGCGATCATTTTACGAAATTGAACGTGTATTTCAGGAACCACAAACACAATGTTGAACATTGAATCACATCTACGACTCTTGGCTATAGAATCACGAATGTGTTGAAAGTAGATGTCACGATTTTCGCGGACCTGCTCGCCTAAAATGTTCAGTTGCTCAGCTTGCAATACTACAATATGCATGTCCATGAATTCCGTGTGAGCTGCAGCTTTCACAAATACATGCTGCTCTTCATCCCATAGATCAGAAAACTCACCACTAACAGTTACAACTGCTTCAACACCTTCGAGCTCAGCAGGTGCTTGTACAGAGTTACAAGGAACATTTATTTCAAGGGTCTTAAGCGCCTCAGAAAGAAGTTCAGTCCAGCCTCCTGAAAAATCCCAAATAGAGCAAATTATTCCATCACAAGCCTTTTTCCGATCTGTAATAAGCTTCACAGCAGCTGGAGCGCTGCTTGTTTTAGTAGCCTTGAACTTTTTCGAGCTGCTTTTGGGCTTCGGAGCTATGACATCGGTACTTGATCTAAATGCCCGCTTTGCCGCATTCTGTGATGCTGAAGGTAATACCTCTGTTCCCTGTGGAGTATCTGCGTAGTTGTTTGAACAAGTTTCGGTGTCCACTACCGGCGATTTCAATGGTAGTATGCTCGATTTGAGTCGTTCCAGATTAGGACTGCTACTAAGTTCAAAAGCATTATTTTCGACCTGATGATTCGGCTCTCGTGCTTTTAATATTGGCGAACTCGACAACTCAAAACCTGAATGCCCGTCTTGTGGTGGCGTTTCTGGTTCTGCATTTATATGACTAGTATGATTCTGTTTCCATGCAGGTGGTGTGCGTATTGGAGAAGATGACAGCAGATCAATAATTTCTGGCTCAGATTTTTGTACTTGGGTCGCAATTGCTGGAGTCACGTCGTCACTACTGAGCAAGTTTACCTCGAACATTGCCAAGCAGTGACGCACGTATTTAAAAAGTTATGATTTGGGACGCAGTTTAGAAGCACATGGGCAAGGGTATAATTGTTTGTTTACCGCATGTTTACCGCTAAGTTAAAGCCTGCTCCCGGACCTCTGTATTCCCATTTCTTTTCCAATTAATGCACCATTAAAGTTTTATAATCATATAGTAGAATAAAAAGCCATAAAAAATTGCTGTTTGATGCTTACCAGGTTTGGTATTCTTCAAAGTATGTCATGTACTTAGATGGATTCGCCCGTAAGGCTCTTGCTATAATATCCCGAGTCATGTCAACCAATGCAGGTGGGCCGCAACAAGTAATAGCCAAAGATTCACTCGCGTCGAGGTATCCATGAACTAGGGCAAAAATATCAGGTCGGCGACCTCTTAACACATTCTTATGCCCATCCCATTCAGAATCATTGATGCTATTATGCACTGTACCAGGTTTAGTGATGTAGATCTGTGCAAGCTGCTCAGGAAGAGCCAATATCTCTGGTTTAAACGCATTAATGATATCCAAGTCCCGCGCTACAATTACAAGCAGCATATTTGGCTTGTATTCATTGAGCATATAACTAAGTGGGCCCGGTATGCCACTTCCGCCGCACACAAAAAGCTTACCGTCAAATCCTGAGACTGCAGCTGAATCTCCGTAAGGCCCTTCTACACATACTGGGATCGATGCCAATCCACCGGATGCCTTCACTTTTGTAAGTAAAGTGTCCGTCACACCTCTTTTCGCTTTGATCACCACAATGATACTATCACCACGATCAACGAAGGTGAACGGATGAGACTGCCACCAAGCGCTAGGGAATAAAAAATAAAGAAACACGTATTCACCTGGATGTGTTGTCCAGCCCCTACGCGGCTTCGGGATTGTAACACGAATAATATTTGGTTCACAGAGTTTAGCTCGAGCTTGAATCACTCCTCCAAAGGCCAAAATCCGAATACCTCGAAACATCTTTTCAACAACCCAAAGCCCAACGGAAGCGTATATCCAGCCGTACCAACCAAGGGATTTGACATGCTGCCATGCATAGAAGAAGAAAGTTATGGCCAAAAAAATATGGGTTACCAAGAAAAATTCATACCAACGATGTCGCAGCATACCAAAAGCTAGCAGACACAAAAATATACTCGCATAAAGGGTCAGTGCACCGCAAACCCAGAACCGAGATTTCCTTGCATGGCCGAGATAACCCCCAATATGAGCTCTTAGAATAAAAATGATACCATGACAAAACGCGTCGAAAGTCATCAGTCTACTAATCCATTTGTGTAACACAATGGATGTTGAATAGTGCAGTCCAGTGATAATTTCAAACATGCTATTACGACCACTGAAGAATATGATAAGTGGGCATTGTGCAAAAGCAAGAAGGCCAGTCCGGTAACCAATATATCTGAGTCTCTGCATCCATAGTCCTTCTATCGCTTCATCTTTGTCAAATTCGTATTTATAGAGCAGAGCCATAGTATGTGCCGCTAAAAAACCTAATATAAGGCATAATTCCAAGCGCGTGGGTATGAGACCACCTGGAGCCTTAAGCAGTGGCTGAGCGTGCTTATGACGCAGAGTGGGCAACGTTAGTAGACTCCGAATTTGATTTAAAGGTTTTTGCCGGAATATAATAGAACTGAAATGGTGAATTATTGATGCAAAAAGCGACATAATAGTCAGAAACGCATAAAGATACATCGAAGTTGCGTTACTTGTATCTAAATTTCGTAAGTTGACTATCCACGCGCGACCCAGGGCTCGTCTATAATCTTTGTCAAATCTGACGGGCTGTCTACCATTCCACTCGACCATTGATCCATTTTCCAAATACTTAGAGGCATTGTTAACTGACTCCACAAATTGTTGTTCTGTAAAAGGTGCACCGAAAAAGTCAAGAGCACGGCAACGGTGATTCATGTTATCTAAACATAGTCTGGTTATACCAGCCACACCTTTAAAGTCATCATCTTCAAAGAAGTCGGTAATACATGTCGTCCAGGTACCTATTGCAGGCTCATATTTACACATAGCTCCATAGAACTCTGCGTCTGTGAAGTCCCAAGACAAATTCGCGACAAGACCCGCGCACGCAGTAACAGAGCTTTCTGCAAAAACATTTAGCGCACTCCCCTGCACCATTGCAAACAAAGCCCATAGAGCGACATGCATGCTATGCTCACATTGGCTGGCTGCGGCGATGATGAGATTGATACGATTAATGTGGTAGTACAATCTATCACGTGTAACAATCAAGGGCTAGGTGTTTCCAATTTATTACATGTGTTATCTCACATAAGAACAGAGCCTACATGTGATATTACGTGTACTGGTCAACATAGAGCTAGGGTTACGCATAATGATGACAATGACTATAACTTCTTTATGCATATTTGAAAGTTTCTGTATGCAGTCTTACGCAGATACGAATGCAATATGGCAAGCCATGAAATTGTAACTCACTTATAAAACACGGAGCAATCGTGACAAGGGGACGAACGTGTCCGAATAAAAAAAAATAAAAGATCAAGTAAGTAATGAATCAAAATTAATTCTATATTCTCATAAAGCGTAAACGGTCGTAAAATATTCTAGCCTTAAATTAGCTCATCAGCGATGCGCTTCCAAAAACCGCGTTTCTCAACTCTACCAGGGTTACTTTCAGGATCATCGGCTAGCTCAAAGGCACTATGCGTTGGGTGAGCAAGTACGTCTTTAGTAGCTTCACCTTCGGAAGGCGTAGCAGTAGAGCCTTGTGGGATGTTCATTTTCTCATTACCACTGAAAGGAGGTATCTGGGTAGCAGATTCATTATTAGTACTTTCTTCTTCAGTGGGATCCTCCTTTTCAACAACCAGAGTATGACGCTTTGAAAAGTGTGGATTGGGACTAACAAGTGCGAAAAACATAAGCGGTACACTCAAACACATACCAATAATGATGAGTAGTCGCTGAATATAGCGATAAGCCTCCAGCATTGCATCTCGCTCAGGCGTGCCAACTGGATATTCAAGAATGGCCTCAAGAGGCGACTCATACATATAGGTCGCAGCAGTTTCATTCATAGGCCCAACATGCTGGGTGAGCTGTTTGGGTAGCAGTTGCGTCCAAACAGCACCAGAGACGGCGACACCAAATCCAGACCCGACACGGTAAAGTGCGAGATACATACCGGTAGCTACAGCCATAACCTCATGAGGCACAAACGCCTGAATGATGGCTTGAGCAGGATAGGGGAACATACCACCTGCAATTCCAAGCGCTATCTGTCCACCGAGAACGCCAGAGTGTGAACCACTGTCTGAACCTCCGCGATATACATACAAAATACCGAATGCAGAGATCCACAGCGCAACACCAACAATCATGAAAATCTTCACGCGCTTGACAAAGTAAATAATAACGCCCGTTATTGGGCCGGCAATAACACTCGCAAACGAGTACATAGAACTGATGCGGGTCGCACTTAGAACTGACTCATTGAACGAAACTTGCAGAATAGTGAAGAGATAATCACCCTGCATATACCAAGAGAAGTCTAAGAACAGAGCAATTCCAATAGGTGCCCAGATTGCGCGGTCCTTGAGCCTCCAAAGCGGCAGAATTGGGTGTGGGGCATAAAATTCCCAAAGAACAAATAGTGGAATGCAAACAAAACCAACAACAAGCGGTGCAATGATGTAACCTTGTTTCCATTTCTCAGAAAAACCTCCAGCAAGTGTGAGCGGGGCCAATATAAGTGCAAACACTGCAATCATCAAAATGATCCCTACTATATCCAGTAGCCAAAATAGCTCAACTATCATTTTCTTCCATCCCAGCTGCTGATACAAGGTGCGGGTGGCTTCTCCTTCTAAGAGTCCACGCTTCTTCGCACGGTAGCTAATAGACCACAGTTCAAGCAACAAGGGTAGAGCGCATACTGTATAGATGATTGTCCACATTCCGATACCCCATTTCCAGGTTGTATTGGCGAGGACTGTTGATGTCAAGTTGCCACTAATCCAAGTGTTGATAATAAAGGGTAGCGCAGGGATATAACTGAAAAATACACGAGAGCGAGTACTAGTTAAGTCACTAATGATGACCTCAACAAGCAACTGAATCATGGTGTATCCAATAGTGTAGAGTACAGCACCACCACTAAAAGTAGGAATGTTGCTTGAAACTGCCTCAACAATAGTTCCTAGCACGTAGAAGAAAATAGAGATACTAACGACCTCGGTACGTCCGAACACATCGGCGATTTTCGCTGCTGTGGGTTGAGCAGCAGCACCAATGATAGTCTGAAAAACATTCACCGTGGATGTAAGCGAATGCTCCTTAAAACCGCTAGTCGCGAAATTTTGATAAGTAAACCGCGTTTGGCCATCCAAACCGTAGACATAGGAGACCAGGAAAATGCTGGCAAACAAAATAATACGGTCGTAGATTGTCACCACTTGAGACATAGCCTCAATCCGCTGAACGCCGGGCGACTTAGCATCGCTAAGCGAACGAACAGGCAGGTTCCAATTTTTCATCGTGGGGTTCCGATTTATCCATCGTTTACGTAGTAGTCTATATATGTACTTTTCTCTTCTTTGTCATGAGGAACACATGCATAAGGGCTCGGATACCCTACACCTAAGCATGAGTCTCTCTGATCGATTCGCCAGAAGTGCCAGGTGACTCAGGGCGCAGAGTTAGCCCGAGAAAATGTCCTATAGCACTTATCAGCACTGAGTACTCAAATTAGGAAGGGCATCAAAGACTGTACAAATTTAGTGTCTAATCCGTGGTATTGCAGTTTTTCCTTCTTCCAGATTGAAGCGATCGGCGAAGATCGGTAGATCGGTAGAGAAAATCTACACTAATGCATCATGCAACACTGGTGTAGGGTAGTTCAAATTTAGGTTAAGGGCCCGATGTCCTCGTGCCAAGCCACTCCGCCCTTGCAGATGCAACTATCGATCACATCGTTTTCTGCTGCCTTGAATCAAAAGGCTCAATCATACAAGCATTCTTTGTAGTTAGCACTCAAAAACCCCTAGCGACCAATCTGATTCAACAATACACTACATTACTAGGGTATACACGAGAATGATATAAACAAGACGCTTGAGTTCCAACTCGATAAAAAACACTGCAAGACATTGCTTAATCACAACGGTCCCTTGGTCTGGGCACACATGTGAGCTATGTACATTAATGAATCGCTTCCACTTAACCTAATATTCGCCGACGACTTTGTAAAATCTTCTGCTCTTGGGCACCCTGTACCTTATACATAAGCGTATGTAGTTTGATTATAAGATGAGAACTAAGATTCTTATCACAGTGACTGCACCAAGACTCTCAGAAGAAACACGAATAGATGCAAACAGATATTGCTCTTTTTAGTCGCGTCTTGTGCTGTTTAGCTATTAGAAGATAATACTAAATTCTGGGTCATAATTGTTTCTGTGATTGAAACTAGCGTGTATTTGATCCGAATTTAATCTAAGTGGTGGTTCTTCTCACCTTTATCATGTGAAAAAAATCTCAGATTAATGCACGGTTCTTATACTTGCTTGGTATAAGTGTACCATATTAGCACATCTACGGAATGCTATTGATATATTGTCAAGTTTTTATTATTATATAGTATGCGCAGGAGCTATTATTGGATGTAACTTTCAAACAATAGAGGCCAAAATATTAACGCGGCAAAGTCGCAATTAGTCTCATAGTGAAACATATCCTCATCACCTATTGATATGTTTTTGTAAGAAAAGTGACCAACACGCTAGCGTCGGCTGGACTTCATCTTCACGACAAGGCATTTGGGAAACGCGCCACGACTTCAGCAAGTAACTCACACATTGTCATCATTACTACCAGTTCACAAAATTATACATAACTTTAATTGAGTTACTTTACATTCATACAACTGCTAGAGCCAAGTGTGTGCTGGTGTTTCTAGGAGCAGTGGTCGTTCCCCTTACCCATTGCTTGTGCCCGGCATCGACATCGATACAGAGGCAGTTGCGCACACGTTAGTGCGACTCACTTTAAGGCCTGAAGATGGCTGAATTCTACGATAAATCCACGCTCATGGGTCATGTGGGAGCAATGTTTGAGCGCATGGCCCGCACACATCCAAATCCAGCACTGCAAGGACCTGAGAGACCACTGGAAGCCGCAATCATTCACGAGTACTCTAATCTGGGTGAGGCCACAGCCGATGGACCACAACTGCCCCAAGATAGAGTTAAGCCTCGGGTTGTAGTTTTATCTACAGCTGTTGATACGTCGGGGCGCGCTGTATTGTTCGTTCACAAAGGTCGACAGAACCGAGACAAATCGGTACAGATTGGTCGAACTTGGAAGCTAGAGGAACTAGTAAATCTCGACTCTGTGCCTACCAGTGTGCGAATACTCGTTCTGGGATTCCGGAAGCCTTACTATTGGGTATTTACTACTCCTGAACAGCTCCAGGAATTTGAGGCTGCGCTGCGATATTACTACAAGGAGCTCACTGGTAACTTGCTGTCTGAGTCTGCTCCGCCACCAGTTCCTACAGTTTCGCGAAAGCGTACAGTTTCAAGCCCACGCCCACCAAATATAGGGACTCCTCAGATATCTTCCTCCCCTTCTCCACAGCATACACCTGCACTCGCACCAGTGGCCCCGTTAAGACGCGGCCAGTCGCAATTCTCTCATGAATCCTCTGTAGAATCCTTGCCGTCAAGGTCCCCACTTCGCAGCAATTCTATCCCGCCACTATCAAAACAGCCCTCAGCGAGGTCTTTACGTTCGCAAAAATCCCAGAGAACTTTCCCGGTTCCGCCAACAGAGGATAGTGAACAACAACTAAAACCACCATTTGTCGAACCTGAAGTTCCACCCCCATCTGTACATCGGCGAGAACAACGTTATAGAGAGGAATCTGCGCGGCAGGCCGAAGCCGCGAGACAAGCAGAGCTTGCCTCTCAGGAAAGAGCCAGACAAAGACAATCTATGCAAGAGCAGGCGATGCGAACTCAGGCGGCTCAGGAACTGGCTAGAAGTGAACATGCTAAACAGGCTGAAGTAATGCAAGAGCAGGCTAGTCAAGAACAACTCTGGCAGGAACGCGCTATGCAAGAACAAGCTATGCAAGAACAAGCCATGCAAGAACAAGCCAGACAAGAAAAACTCCGGCAAGAACAGGCTATGCAGGAGGAATTCAGGCAAGAACAAACCAGGCAAGAACAAGCCAGACAAGAGCAAGCCAGACAAGAGCAAGCCAGGCAAGAGCAAGCCAGACAAGAGCAAGCCAGACAAGAGCAAGCCAGGCAAAAACAAGCCCGACAAGAGCAAGCCAGGCAAGAAAAAGCTAGGCAAGAACAGGCCAGGCAAGAACAAGCCAGACAAGAACAGGCCAGGGAAGAACAGGTTACCCAAGAACATTTCAGGCAAGTGCCAGCCCGTCAGGATCAATCCAGGGCTAAACAGCTCAGTATAAATACTGATTCAGCGTTTTCTGCGTCTTCTCAAGATCAGCCGAATCAACGTGAAGATACAAAATCAGGAAAACTTCAGATTCGGCCACAGCATTTAAATAAACTCGCTCAAGAGCAGATTCAACAATGGGAACAACCGAAAACACCTGTTGACCCCCATCCGGCACACAGCTTCGCGTCTCCAGGGCCAATGTCTCCCGAACCTGAACTGAGAGCACTTTCTAGACTCAGAGGCAGAAATTCAAATGCTCACGGTGGCACTATGCAGCCTACACGTGAGGAGACGATGATTCACGATGTTATGGTTCTATTCGATGAGTTTAAGTGGTCCGGAAAGAATGTGAGCGCACTGGAACGGCAGATAAAAGACCGTCTGGATGAATTGGCAGACCATACATTTGCTAATGTAGTTGATTTAGACTCCCAGCTTGATGAGATTGATGAGTTAGTGTCCCAAAGCATCAAGGAGTGTGACGCTGTTGACGAAAAGATGCAAGCTGTAGCCATGAATCTAGCTGGTGTTGGTGATGAAATTGCGCATATACAGGGGCAGGGTGATGGCCTTCAAATCACAGCTGTCAATTACCAACGTCTTGCAAGCGAGATCGAATCATTGCTGGCAACAGTTACGTTGCCACAATCTGTGGTTCAAACTATTCGCGCGCCTGACTTTGGACAGCCTGGAACTAATGAGGGCATTTCCAAGCTTGCTAGAGTTGAGGATCTTTTACTTGAGCTGTATCGCGCTGTTAAGGTCAGCAGTTTGGAAAACGAGTCTGGTGTCGGGCTCGGCTCTATGCGTGTTCTCAAAGAACGAGGACACATTATTGGTGAAACAGCAAATGAGTTCAGCACTAAGTTTTCGCGCTTTGTACTTAAATCTGTCGAAAACTTGTGCCGTAGCGTGCCTTCTCTTGATTCATCGTTTGAGCGCTCATTAGAAATCCAACTTATTTCCCAATTGTATGCATACTGCGGATGCACATTGTTCTTGAAAGAGAGCTCATCGCGGATGTATCGGGCGTTGAACAAGGAATACCAGCGCTTGATGCGCTCGTATTACGAACGTCAATTTACCAGCTACAGTGCAACTTGGGTAAAACAATTAGATCAAATCATTGGAAAGCGTTCATCAATAAAATTGCATGCATCTGAAACATCTGGGGTAAATGCAGGACAGCGGAAGTCCAAGACTGGAGATGACCTTCAAGGTAGCGGTGATATCCTTGCTTCCAGCTCGAATGTCAAAACTACTATGTCTCTATCAAGTGAGAGATTGCAACAACTTTACAGACATATGTCGATGTTTGTAGATCAGCTCTGTTTCCATGTCTCTGCACAGCAACGATTTTTAGTTAAGTTTTTTGTGCTGGGAGATGAGGGTACCCAACAGTTTGATTCATTTGTTGTTCAACAGCAACCCCTGCCGAAAGCACGACTGCGTGAGCAGCAACGACTTGAATCAAAGGTACTAAGCATAGAGCTTCAAGGAATTGATACTTCCGAGTCAGCGTCTTATGCTGTTCTTGCAGTGCTTCGTGACCGCATCTTTGTGAAGCTTGGGGAACTTATGAGTGAAGCCGTCAAATCCCTAACCAACGTGGCGATATTTGAGAGTGTGTACATGGCCACAGTAATCGATTTACGGATGCATATTTTACGCAAATCTAGTCAGCAGTACTTGACCTCACTGCTCGAGCGATTGTTAAAGACAATATTTGACGCATGGGATAATGTATCCAAGCAGCAAACACGCAGCATCTTGAGTGCTCAATATACAACAAAGAAGCGTGTTGGCGTGCTGCCTGTGGTTGCCCACTTTACAGAACATATTAGCATTGTGGAGCAATCTACGACGGCTGCATTGCTTAACGAGCGTGAGATTGGGCATATGAAAACGGAGTACGAGGCCGATGCTACGCGTGAGATGGTTGACAAGTCTCATGAAACCCTGTTCCGAGCCATTGCCCAAGGATTGCAGCTCGGATCCACACCAACTGCCGCAGGTCACCAAACCACTGCTGCACGCTTGAAGGCTGCTGCAAGAGAAACAGCCGGCAGCGCAGTAACCGGAGAGGAGGCAAAGGAATTGCTTAATCGACACGTGGTGATGATTGAGAACATGAACAGACTGGTCTCTGATCTTGAACGATTTGGAAGTATAGGTGTGCAACGCATTGTGTTGAATGCGAAGCAGCACTACAAAAAGGAGCTTGACAGCTATATTAATGATGTGATCATGCGTCCTTTTGGCAGGGTAATGTCGCTGCTGCACCATTACGACTCACAGCATGGTCAGTCCTCGAAAGAAATCGTTAGTAACATAAAGCGTTCGCTAAATGGGCTTGACGGTAAAGAATTACGAAAAGGTACTGAAACACTCCGAAAGCGGGTTGAAAAACATTTTGCTGGTGCAGATCCAGTGTTGCAGGAGAGGGTCTGGCATGCAATTGGTGACCAGTATATGGCGTATTACCAGCGTGTCCAGCGCATTGCCCAACAGTACGACGCCACAAACTACATTGAATTCTCGAGTGCCGATATCACAAACGCATTTAGGTAAAACGATTAAATGGTTGTATAGAAATCTCAATAGTTTACATTTCATTCATTGTTTGTTCCTTCTCCTCCTGTCTTTGGCTGTAGTAAGTAAGTAATCCCACCTACCTGCTGCATGTGATAAATATATATGTGCGTATCCTGTGAAGTGAAATTTCAGGCATCAAAGGCTACATGGGGGCAAATCAGAGTTCCGTGGCTGCGAACGGCCATATAAAGGATAGTCTTTATGATATTTTGCAGGTTGAGAGCGATGCAGATGCGATAACGTTAAAAAAGGCCTATCGCCAACGTGCACTGGAGCTGCATCCCGACAGAAATTTTTCCAATGAAGAAGAAGCGACGGCAATGTTTACCCGGGTACAAACAGCATACGACATTTTAACGGATCCCAAGGAGCGCGAATGGTACGACAATCATCGAAAGAGCAATGCATATGATACCTATGATGGTGGCATTACCACAGCAGCTGATGTGCGGGCAACATTAGCACGGGAACTTCGCAGTCAGCCATCCAAGGCGCCCTTTGACATTTCTCGTGTTGGTGCTCATTTTGAAAAGCTTAAGCATGAGGAACAGGAAGCAGCATTTGAGCAGAGCATTGACCCTCCAGCTGTTGTGAATGATGCACCACCATTTGGTTCCCGTTCAGATAGTTGGGGGGAGGTCTTGAAGTTCTACAATGCATGGGGCTCGTTTGCGACGGTCAAATCATATGCATGGGAAGACATTTATCCTTCACATCTTGCCACTGACCGGAAAACGCGGCGCAAGTTTGACCAACACAACAAGAAAGTTCGGGATGCTGGCAAGCGCGAATTCAATGCGGCGGTGCGACATGCAGTTTCGATGTTGAGACAGGCTGACCCAAGACGTCCGGCGGAGCCCATAAGACAATCGAAAGCCCCTAATGTTGCCCCCAAACCGAAGACTACTGAATTAGCGGAATATGTTGAGCAGGATTGGCAACAGCCCGAAAGTACTGAGCCAGTTGGGGCTGACGACCTTCTTGAATGTGTTGCGTGTGACGAGAAATTCGATACTATATATGATCAGCAAGATCATGAAAAATCGGCAATGCACCGACGAACACTTCAAGCATTGCGGGCACAATTATTACAAGATGAGGAACTTCTTAGTGGCCAAGGAACACGTAAAAACAAAACATCTACGGAAGACGACCTTACCGGTAAACTAGCTGGACTAAATACAATGGACGAAGAGAATGTGAAGAAGCCAGGCAAGGCAAAGGCAAAGGCGAAACGGAAGCAGAAGGGTAACCAAGGTGTGCTTTTGACTTGTGGCACTTGTGGTGAGCAGTTCGCAGGCGAAGAGCTCATGGAACACAAACGAATTACTCGGCATCCATAGATAAATTAAAGAGGTTAAACCTTTATGAAACCTGTGTATAAATTAATGGTACAATAGACGTAATGTTGTGTAGTAAATCGGTTTCTTTTGGAGGCGAACATCACTAGTGATCACCAGAATTGAATATGTTAAGGTCAGACTCAGATTTTGCAGGGCGTTGGTCGCTCTTTAGATCACGGCGACGTTTATCTAGCCGGACCAAGAAATCTTCAGTGATGCCGGTGATATATTTACCATTGAAGACACCGATTTCGAAGCCCGTGATGCTCAATGAGGATGGCCGAACTGCAGCTCGTTCACAAGCCTCTATGAGCTCTCCAATTTCCTGATAGAAGAGCGCATCACAGCCCAAGGCTTTCGAGATCTCAGGAATGCTCTTTTGGTGAGCCACCAGAGCTTTGGAATCAGCCAAGTCAATACCATATATATGGTTGAAGCGAATAGGGGGAGCACAGCTGGCTAAGTATACGGATTTGGCACCTGCCTCACGGGCCATGGCGACAATCTCGTACGAAGTAGTACCGCGTACAATACTATCATCTACCAGTAGTACGCGCTTACCCTCGAATTCATACCTATTGGCGTTAAGTTTCCGGCGCACGCTCGAGCGTCGCTCACTTTGGTTGGGCATAATGAATGTACGTCCGACGTACCTATTTTTGACGAATCCCTCACGATAGGGAATTCCTAGTGTGGTTGCCGTAGCCAAAGCGGCTGGATTAGACGTGTCGGGCACGGGGATTACCACGTCAATCTTATTCTGGACCTCCTCGAGACTGCCATGTTCTCGAATGATGCTGTTTGCTAGGGAGTTGCCCATCTCAATGCGGGACCGATAAACAGATATGCCATCAATGACAGAATCAGGCCGAGCAAAGTATACGTACTCGAAGATGCAGGGAGAATAAGATTGTGGTTCAACAATCTGTGCCACAATAGGACTCGCACCAGTGTTTTTAGTCACTATCACTGCCTGTCCCGGAAGCACATCCCGGATATTTGTGAACCCACGAGCCTCCAAGGCAATGTTTTCACTAGCAAACATATAGTCCATACCATGTTCAGATAGTCGTTCACCGTAAACAAGCGGGCGAATCCCGTTTGCATCGCGGAACCCAATCATGCCATAACCCGCAACCATAGCCACGCACGCAAAAGCGCCCTCAGCAAGCTCATATAGACCCTTGAGAGCTGTTTTGAGATCTTCTACATTGATACGCCTCTTATCGGTTTCCTGAAGTTTGGCAGCAAATGCATTCAACAACAGTTCCGAATCACTATCTGTGTTGATGTGGCGATGTACAACTTCATCCAAGTACGTATGGAGTTGATCATTGTTTACCAGGTTTCCATTATGAGACAGCGACAACCCGTAAGGAGAATTCACGAAAAAGGGCTGAGCCTCAGAGTTCGCTGATGTTCCTGCCGTTGGATAGCGCAAATGGGCAATACCCATGTTACCATACAGACCAGACATGCGAGTAGGAGTGAAGACGTCACGGACCATTCCGTTGCCCTTACATTGATATACTCGGCCACGAGGCTCACATGTGGCAATGCCGGCCGCGTCCTGGCCACGATGTTGAAGGTAGTGCATAGCATCGAGTAATTCGGGCGCGACGCTTTGGGTCGGCTCAGCGAGCAGAATGCCTAGGATACCGCACATTGCGTGGCTTTGTTTAGGGATCTAATGCTTGAAAAAAAAAAGAAGCTGTTGGGCGTTAAACGCGAAAGGGCTCTTGTTATACTTTTTTTTTCTTTTTGGAGACAATCTCTAGTCAGTACAAATAATTTACGTGAAGTCACGTGAAGATATAAGTCGCTAGATAGCCAGAGTGCATAAAACGGTTCGGCGAGTCGAGACCATTTGTTATTTGGAACAGATCGACAACATGCTCAAAGATGTTTAATGCATAGGTTTAATGTCTTTATTTAAAACCCGGTTTATTGTCCTGGGTTAGTGGGATGTGTGCATGGTGGCAATCCAAAGTCGTACATCCCAGCTATGACTGACACGGGAAACAGCCGTTTTGTTGGTGGGATAGCGGTAACACGCAGCATGAGCCCGACATCAGGGCGCAGGGTAACTCCTACGGGTCGGATAACTCTCCACTACCCAATTCCCCGGACAACCTCGTTGTAGCCACCCACAACAATTACTACTTTACGTGCCTATTACAGAATTCATCAATGCTAAATTGAATGAGCTCTTCTGTGCGGTTCAATCAGGACGTATCATGTTTTTCTATAGCGCATACTCGCGGATTTCAGGTATTTAACGCTGATCCGTTGGACCAATGGGTTGAACGCGATTTCGGCACTGACGGAGGCCTGGGACTGGCAACAATGCTACACCGTACAAACTATTTGGCTTTAGTAGGCGGCGGAGAGCGCCCGCGCTACCCTGCAAACAAGGTGATTGTTTGGGATGACCAAAAGTGCAAAGCGGCACTAACTGTGGAGTTTTTGTTGCCCGTGTTGAATGTATTGATGAGTCGTGACTTGATAGTTGTCGTTTTGGCAAATCGTGTGCATATTTACAGCTTTTCCACTCCTCCCAAACTTTTGAATACGTTTAATACTGCCGCCAACCCACGGGGCATAGCAGCAATGCTTGACGATGTGCTTGTAATTCCAGGGCTGAAGACGGGTCGTATCCAGTTAGTGAGTCTGAATGGTACTAACTGCCGTGTTGAGAACGTAATTGCCTGCCACAAGGCTCCATTAGCGGCCATTGCTGTAAATGGCCATCAAATTGCAACCGCGAGCACGACAGGAACGCTCATTCGAATCTGGAGTCGCGCCACACCAGGATTGATGCAGCACGAGTTCCGAAGAGGTCTTGATAAGGCGTTTATATGGTCTCTTGCATTCTCTACTTCCTCCAAATTGGCAGTTCTTAGTGATAAAGCTACACTGCACATATTTGATCCCTCCTCAGGTAACGAAAAGCACGCGCTTTCGGGGGTTCCCTTGGCTCCGCAATATTTCAAAAATGAGTGGAGTTCAACCCGAGCTCGGACCAAATACTCCACGGAGGGGGTTTTGGGCTGGACATCTGAAAGCTCAGTTGTTATTGTTTGGCAGAAAGAAAAGAGGTGGGAGAAATATGCTTTGCTTGATGATCCTAAACGTTTAGTGCGAGAAGCATGGCGAGAGATCCCTGAGCGCCCTCAATAAACGAAGCTTCTCTTAGTTGTTTCCCGTTCTCTTCTCTGCTGTTCCCTTATGTGTTTTACTTTTGAGCGCCATTCTCTTGTGCGTTCATCTATTATACACTGTTTGCTTGTTCTTTATTATGATATTATGTTCGGGACATCTTTCGAACATATAATTAATATATATATATATATATATAAAACTCATGCAATTGGCTTTTTGTTAAATATATGTCACATCATTGCTATTTACATTAAGTGCCACTACCATTGTGGAACCATTATGGTATCGCTGAAGGCTTCAGTCTACCACTTCACATATTATCTTGCTATTTGTATATGGGAAAACCTCCAGATTGTAATCACGCACAAACCTCTCGGCCTCTTTCTCACTTTTAAACCTTAGAAGAACCGGGTTACCCCCATAGCGTACATTCTCCATGGGCATTCGCTCGACAGCAAGTTTGTCGTCGTCAAGAAGGTCATAATCCCACAAAACTCGAAGGATTGCGTGTTCGGAAAACCCATGTGGAAATCCCAGTGCCACCACATGGCACTTGCGAAGCACAGTGCTAGCAACCTTCTGCAGGTGCTCAGATTGGAACCCCTGGATGGAGGGTTGAGTGAAGCGCAACTTAAGCGGGAATCCACATAGTTCGGATCCTAAAGTTTCCTTATAGAAAGCAGCTGCATCTTCCTTTGTATCAAACTCCAGAAAGTAGCCCATCCACCGAGTCAGGTTCGCTGGGTTTCGAGCTCTTGTCACCCGGAATTTGATGCCAGGTGGGCTAATGCGTTCAAAATCTGACTGAGAAAATGAGAGATCAATGCAATACCAATACAAAAGGTTGGTTATCTTGTCCGTATGGAGAAACTTGGCGTTTGGTTCAGATGAGGGCAGAGGCGGAGTGTTTGCAGCCACAAATGGAGCCGGAGTAATGCTTTCCTTCTGAAAAAGTGCACGAATAAACTTGCGTAGTCCCTTCGGTTGCGCAACCTCTTCTATCATTCGTTTGGGTGGCTTGGGTGGTGGTATATCGTCCCGCCGAGGCACAGCCTTGGGCCGGTCTTGTCGCAGCCTCGACACATGTAAGTAACACCGTGCTACGGATACTTTATGTGAAGAGCTAAGAATAATTTGGCTCCGCGCTGGCGGAGCCATTGAGATCCGGCCCGTAGTTCTAAACATGGTGTGGTTCTAAGTAAGACCATGAGAAGGAAGTCTCAGGGTACGGAAACGCGGCCGTCTAACGTGTGGAGAAGATAGAGACTGTGTATGAAGCAGAGCACAAAGCTAAAGGTGGATAAACTTATGGTAAAGACGACACTAGCTCAAATATAAATAATGAGGTAAGCAGTGTATCAAAACACTTGAGCTCGAGCTCTCTAATTATGAATACGTAGTATATCAGATTAGCTTAGCTTAGCCCTTCGTGAACGTCACAGGGCAAGGGTAATTACTGACCCTGCCTAACTGTTGTCGGGCTTCCCACCCGCCCCTTCTTCTCCTTCTTAAGCAAGCCGAAACACGAGTGAAACGAGGCGGTTCGTTCCGAACGCAGACCCACTCTAAGCGCTTTACTTGTTCGAGCGGTGCATTCCTCTATAACTGCTCAATTCGGTGGCTTGATGCAGAATTCTCAAGTCTGGATGCCGCCGTGTCGTAACGATATCCCACACCAAAGCGCGGCACCCTCCTCGGGTTCCTCGCCCGTGAGCGCGAAAACTATTCCAGTTCTTCAGCCTGGTGCTGATTCGGTTCCACTTACTGACCAGTCGAGTTCAAGAGCAGGTTCAATATCGTCAATGAGCTCACCACCTTTAGGCGAGCCAGACCTCGCACAACCCCCTTCAGTATCGCTGAGCTCCCCTTCTTCACGACTGGCATCAAATTCTGGTATTTGGAGCCCACTTTACGGCACAAGTCGCCTCAGGGCGGCTGGCGGTGGCTCGTTTGGCGCATATGGCGCATATAATTCTTTGGGTTCCGGTGCTGCAAGTCATAGATCATCTGATGCTTCACAGGGCTCATTTGATTCTGAGCTTTACCGAAATGGTGGTATGGCTTGGGGCTCAGCGGCGCGCCATGCTAGTTTCCCCTCGGCTGAACCTGCTGCCTCGACATCTCCTGCAGATAGGGAGCCACTGTTTGCCTCTTTGTCGCCGCTTTCTCAGTCCCACGCTGTAGGATCTCATCATATGGACTTCACTGCGCCTTCTTTTAGTATACTCGAGCGCTTTTCATCTTTAGCAGATGCAACCCGTGCGGTTGAAACAGCGGAAACTAAATCAACTCCGGGACAAGCCAAACTTAATAACGCTGCGGCGTCAACACCTCAGCCATCAGTAGTGCCACCACCACCAGCAACAGTAACTTCAACGATAACAACCGCGAACACAGGCACCTCGTCATCACCACAAACCCCACGTCTTTCTCCCAATATACAGCATCTGAAAACAGCGATCCCAGTGCCTATTCCTAAGATGCTCACTCCACCAAATGAGATCGATGTTTCTCATGTACCTGGAGCAGTTGTATCTGGGACGGTACCGAGTGTTGCCTCAGGGGCTGCACCTGGGAATGTGCCAGGAGCCGGTGCGCCTGGTTCTATACCTGCGGGCACGAGTCCTCGTGGTGGCTCCACCAGCCGTACGTCACCACGCAATGTCCAGGTTTCCAGGCGTAAGCGTGGTGAGTCTCCTCTGCTTGATCACTTTCGCTCGCCGCAGTCACAACAGTTGGACATCAGCTCTGTGCTTGGCCGGGTCATGGAGGCTAGCACAGATCAATATGGTTCTCGATTTATTCAGGATCGCCTTGCTTCTGCGCCTGAGCCAGTGCGCCGACAATTCTTAGCCGAGGCTTTGCCACATGTGCTTGCCTTGGCTACAGATGTCTTTGGTAACTATGTTGTTCAGTTACTCATTGAACAAAGTTTGCCCGAAGAAAAAGAGGCGCTTGTCGAATGTCTAAAGGGCTCTGTACTGGCTCTATCGCTACAGATGTACGGATGTCGCGTAGTGCAAATAGCCCTTCGTAATGTCTCAGACGAATCTAAAAGCGCAATTGTGGCCGAGCTGAAGGGAAATGTTATCAGATGCGTCAAGGATCACAATGGTAACCATGTTGTCCAAATTGCCATCGAGTACGTTAAACCACAAGCAATACGCTTTATTTATGATGATATCCTCAGCCAGCCCTTGCCGTTAGCAAGACACATGTACGGCTGTCGCGTTATCCAGCGCGCGCTGGAGTATTCCGATAAAGCGGAAAAGGCCGAGCTGCTACGCTCCATCCGCGAGAACCTAGAACTGCTCACACTAGACCAGTATGGTAACTATGTTGTTCAGCATGTTGTTGAGAATGGCCCCTATCGCGACCGTGAATTTGTACTAAGTGAACTGATCCCTCGTGTCGTTGAGCTCAGCGGCCACAAATTCGCATCTAATGTTATAGAGAAGTGCTTTATCAAGGGATCCCCGTCCCAACGCAGGGAAATGGTTCGCATAATTACGATGTCCGTCACAGAGGACACTAAGGAACCGGTCGTACTAGTAATGATGCGAGACCAATATGCGAACTATGTCATTCAGCGTATTCTAGGCACCGCTAAGAATGATGATTATGATATGCTCGCAAAGGCCGTTAAGAAGAACCTTCCAATCGTAAAGAAGGGTCAGTATGGCAAGCATCTCCAGGCCATTGAACGGCGTTTAAAATAAGTTAGCTGCCGTATTGTATATGTGTGTAAATATTAGATTAATAGATTTTTTTTGGATTCTGCTCCGGCCGTTCCAGCGAAGCCGTTAATTAAAGATATAGTAAAAATCAAGGAATCGTCAACACGACAGTAACTTTTACTGTAAACGTATGGGAGGTTTTTACCTGCGTATTCCCCGCGTTTGTCACGCAGGCACCAAAAACACTATAAATTATTACTTGGTCCGACCACCCCTGCCCTGCAAATCTCAATCTCAATCGTAAACAATGTATAAAGCAGCTTTGCCTGTGGGGGGTGCATGGAAGTCACAGATTTCGTCCTGGCTTGCTGAGGACTGTCCATCGTTTGATATTGGTGGTCTTGTGGTCGGAGACGAGCAGAAGCATGCAACACTGTATATCAAAGAAGCCGGTGTCCTTGCTGGTGTCCCATTTGCTGAGGAAGTATGGAAACAGTGCCATCTAGAATGGAAGTGGCATGGTGATGAGGGCACTTATTATGATCCTAAAAGTTCTGGTGGCAAAATTGCTCTTGCAGAGGTGTGGGGCCCTGCTAACCAGCTTCTTCTGAGCGAGCGCGTAGCGCTCAACATCATTTCGCGTAGCTCTGGAATTGCCACCCGCAGCAGGCATGTTCTGGACCTTGCGAGGGCAGCTCAATATAAAGGGATAATTGCTGGTACCCGCAAAACTACACCCGGTTTGCGCATTGTTGAAAAATACGCCATGGCTGTTGGTGGTATTGACATGCACCGGTATGACCTCTCCAGCATGGTTATGCTTAAGGATAATCATGTGTGGTCGACAGGCTCAATCACAAAGGCTGTTCAATCGGCGCGTGATTTTGGCGGGTTTGCCTTAAAAATTGAGGTGGAGTGTCAAAGCGAAGAGGAGGCTGAAGAAGCTATCTCTGCTGGTGCCGACGTAGTCATGCTTGACAACTTTACCCCCGAGGGCCTGCGTATTGCTGCTCAGAATTTAAAACGCAAACATGGCGAAAAGGGTGTTCTGCTTGAATGCTCGGGCGGCTTGACTGATTCAAATATCTCTGGTTTCCTTTGCAGTGATATCGACATTTACTCGACTTCATGGACCCATCAGGGTACTCCGACCGTCGACTTTTCTCTAAAGCTTGATCACTAAAAAGATTTTAACAATAAACATTTTTTTCTCTCTATACTCTCTCTATGCTTTGCTCTAAATCGTATAGCGCGTAAAATCCATCCATTTGAGTAATGTTAGTTCGCGCTCATCGATCTTAGAGTCTTCAGGATCGGCTTCAGATATGTCTTCTGATGTTGCTTCTGTTTGTTCCCTATCGTGTTTTGCTTGTGAGACACGTTCACGCAGTTTCTGGATAAGTTGATAACGGTATACCCAGTTATCAGTGTAATCACCACCCATGTTGTGAATTGCTGCATACTGGCTTGCCTTGAGGCCCAGATTACGCACAAAAAGGGCCAGATTCGACTCAGATATGATCTTAAAGTCGTACGCAGCAAGCGTGTTTTTCATTCCCGGCTTGCGATAGGCTCTTACCTTCCAATATCGCTGGTCACCAATTTTAGAATAGGTGGGGGTGATCACAATGTTGATGAAGTTGAATTGAGATTTTACTACATCAAACTCAAAGTCTTGACCACTTTCATCGAAGTAAATATTCACAAAATTATTCCCAATATGCCGCTTTTTGGATGCGAACGCAGTGTCACCTTCTTGAGCTGGCATCATCGTGATTGTGTGAAAAATTATTTGTGAGATTTTCGAACTCCAGGCGATGGCGAATTCGCCATCAAGGTCTTGTTCAGTGTCAAGTCCACCAACATAGAACATGCGATGTTTACGTAGCCGAATTAAAACACCAATATTCTGCAAGAAGTCTCTGTAAGGAATAGACCCACTAGCATTTCTCAATATTTCCAACTCCGTTTTTTGACCAGGCGCCACATAAATGATACCAATTTTGTGGAAATCAACGATTGGTACTCGGTCAATTGCTGCTAGGGCGCGGTTGGAAGCAGCATCTTCCGGAATTGGCATCGGCACTACCGAGCCCTGAAGCGAGGGCAATACTGTTTGAGTTATACTGTTGCCCACATTAATTGCTGTTGAAGTTTCAAAATCTTCTGGTAAAGAAGTGAATGTTCCGAGACCGAGCTGGCCGCAAAGCAAATAAAAGTTTGACGAATAATATCCGTTTTCGTCATCTTCTTCAGCATCAAGCCCTGTATTGCTCGTTTCTGTGGAGCTTACACTGGGTTTCAGCTGCGTTGTAAAAATACCAGCAGGTCTTCGCACAATGCGGATACCATCCCCCGTCCGGCGGTTGCACCAGACCTCAATAATAGCAACCCCACGTAGCCAGCGGCGCACATCCCATCCTTCACGTTTGCTAGGAATCGCATCCATATTAACACGAAGTGGCATGTCTGAGTAGGCGTAACGGTTAATCATATCGTAAGTCACCATGCTGGTAGGATCCACACCGCGGGGGTCATGGTCTGCAAGGACAAGAGATCGTACAAGGTATGGTACAATTTCCCGACGACTTGAGAGCTTCATGCTCAGAAACAGATTTGAGATCGCAGAATAAGCAAGTTTTAACAGCCACTGTGCGCCAACCTCTGTATGAGTAGTCGATAATTGTAAAAGGTCATTAGCGCTCTGAATGAATGAGAAGCACATACCGAAAACCCGCTTGTAGTCTTGTTGCGTGAAGTTCTTAGTGAGTGATCCCTCCAGACTCAAGCTCAGTAAAAAGTCCAAAATATACATGCTCGAGTCACGGTTTGTAATTTTTAGTTGGAAGCGGCTCAATATCTGCGGTAAATACCGCTGAATCGAAGACGGACACTCATAACAGCAGATTGTAAAGCAGTGCACTGGCCAGCAGGCCGTCAAATTGTACTGCGACATTGCCACAACGAGTGTATAAACCAGGCGGTCATTTTCCGTCTTTTGAAATAATTGCTTATTTGGCATTAACACCGTCAAGTTATGCACGCAGATACACACTGCTGCTAACTTTTTCGAGGTTGGTGCACTTAATGGCATCTCATTGCCCCCAGTAGAAACGTGATGAAGTAGGGCATCTCGCAATTGCACCATTACACTCAGTGCGCGAGAATTGTATGAGTCGAAAAACATCCGGTAATGAGTCAAGTGTGATGCAGCATTTATTAGTGTTACAACAAAGGCTCGTTCACTAGTACCTGTTTGTCGACATTGGAATGCTGCAACCATAACCTCGAGTAGAGGTACCATGTCGAGAGCCATAGACCATGCTTCTTTGGGTTGGATCTGAGCTTTCAAAACTAGGGAAGGTTCCGAAGTAATCCGAGATAATGCCTCTGGCGCTGGCTCTTGCATGTTACGCAACGACTCCCCATAAGTATGTTCAATGAGAGGTTCTACGAACATCAATCTATCCCATTGATCAGTACGAATTCGGCACAGCACTGCCCAAGCTCGCGAGTAAACATCACCGCAATCTAGAGAGTTGCGAGCAATGCTAATTAAAGCTTCATATAGCTTCATAGCTTGTGTGCCGAAAGTTTTAAAGGAGCACATAAACGCGTTTACGACAACATCCACAGCATCTAGACGAGATTCCAGACGAGCATCACGGCTTGTGGCTGTAACAACCAGCTGTGTAGTTGCGCAGTTGAATACTTCTTGGTCGTTCATGAACGCAAGTAACTCGTAGATTTCAAGAAGTTCATGTTTCATTGCAGCATCTACGCCTTTAAAGCACGAAAAGGTCATATCTGTGATCCAAGACAGTCTCTTTTTGTCTACCCATCCCTCACGCTCTGAGTCCAAAACGTATACATCTTTGACAATTCTCAAAACATGGATACGAGATGGTCCTGACCGTCCCAACAAGAGGACGTTGATCAAGTTTTTCAAATGTTCATACCAACGAGGCACACCAGGCGTACAAAAATGCAGCTTCTCTACGCTCATAAGCAAGCTCTCACATAAATCTTCATCCAAAAACCTAGATAATTCGATGCAAACAGAAACCGACTCCTCCGTCACCGTCGTTGAATTATTTCCAATTAACGATGTGGTCAAAGCAGTGACAATTTTGGTTATTTTGGATCGAAAGAGAGCCAGGCTCTCGAGATCCAAGCCGCTCGGAATATCAGGAAAATTGTTCATGTCTCGGTCTCCTGTAGTCTCTTCGCGACGCGTATCTTCTTGTTTTGGAACTCCAGGAGAGTTTTGACGAGAAGTCTGCGATGCACCATGTGAAAGATATGGTCGGTTTGAACTAGCAGATGATATCTCAGTCTTTACCTCAGACAAAATGTTGCTGTACTTACCATAGAGGGTATCCAGCTGTTTATAAATAGTATGTGGTGTTCCCGGGCACGCATTTTCAGATTGCCACAACCACATGCTGGAATGAGAGCTGCTTAGGTTGGTGACTTGGGTCACAAGCTCAAGAGTAGCATCAGTTACGGCAAGCACAACCTTCATAGGTGTAGTTGAGTCTTGTAAAGTATTATAAAAGGCCTCACATACCTCTACCACGGGAAGGTCCTCAGAGACAAATTCAGTAGTATCATATTGAGGCTTCACTTGCGGTGATTGAGGAGCCGAATGTGAAGCCTGAGACTGCGAGGAAGATTGTGATGAATTACGGTCATCTTCGAGCAGGCCAGCGCCTCGTCTCTTTGCTTGGCTTCGTAAACTTAAGCTTTTCTCAGATTCAACCAGTATGTCCCTCAGCGTTTTAGCAGCGACTACGCGCATTCCTTGTGTGATATCTCGAGTTGGGCTATCGAGAATGCGACAGAGGCGTATGAATGTTGAGCTTCGCAAGTGACTGGAGCAAAGGCCCTGTACAATAGCTTTAGACTGATCAGACAAAGCAGGAATCATTGAGTTAATGCCGCAAAGTACTTCAAGTACAGGTTGTAAAACCGTAGCAGGAAATAAGCCGAATGCCATTACGGCGTCAACAAGAGACAGACAAAGATGGCAGTCTTCCATTTCCGAGGTACTACGAACAATGGCTACAGCACAGAGAAGTAAGTTTTCAATTTCAAGCGGTTCCCAGACCGCCATGTTGAACTTTAATGTGTTGGCGGTATACATGAGCAAATGATGGAATGATTGCTCAGTAGTGGTGCCCCATTGAGCCGCAACATCCTTTGCATTTGGTGTGGCGCGGATTTCTTGCGCTCGTACCGCGAGCAATTGGATCCAATTCACTAATACTTCCGGCAAATTGCGGGGATTCCCCCCACCGGCTATGAAACGACCATTTTTTGTGAGATGCTCCAAACAAAGAAGTATGAGATCAAAATCTTCAATGTTAGACTGAGCTACCACTACATGATAGTAAACTGCGAAAGCAGAATTGTTGATTTCTTCACGGTTAATACAACTAAGGGTCAACTTCCATCCTGCGCGGCGTACTTCGGCTGCATTGTCAAGGTCCAACAAACAGCGTACCGAATACCATATCTCGGTCACTGACGACAAGACCTGGAACTCAACATATGAGCGTACAACCTCAGCTGCAGTGATGCGATCGCTCGCCGATGCTCCAGCATCGTTGATTATGGCTGCCATCTGATCTATCTGGCGTGAAACGCCGGCCACCATATCGCTGAGACCTGCGTGCCCATCTGTACTGGGAACACGGCGCGCACGCTTTCTCAGCGAGAACATATTCTCGACTTAGTATCTCTCTATTCAAATAGTAGAGATCCTAGAGTGAAGTGGTCCAGGGTTAGGTGCGATTACGGTGCGGTGCAAACACACTCATCCCTATTCCAGCAATTTATTTCCAAACGGTCTTCTCCCATTGTACTGATGATGACTATTGCGCTTTTAAGATGCAACAAGACTGTGTGTGCAGCTTCGAGTACGACGCTTTAATCTAAATTGAATAGTTATAATTGCTCATATACGAGCTACATTCCTAGACATCTTTGATATGCATTGTTGCTGAGACCGAAATTAACTCTGATAATCTATTCTCAGTCTGTTCATTAGCTAAAAATGCTAGTAAAACCTCTAACCTGGATATGCGTAACATTAAACATGAAAATGGAAAATCAAGTAACAAATTCATAGCCACAATGAAATATAGTTTAAATAAGAAGTAAACAACAGTAATTTTGAGCTCACTGCTATGACACGCAGAAAGGGGTCTCATTATATGGAACTCAAGACAATCAATCGGAGAGCAAATTCGGATTTGAAAACCATTACAGAAAAGTGTTCTAATACTGCTGCAAGTGAGTCTTCTTTCTTCCTAGCCGCAGCTGCAGCGGCGGGGTTCTTGAACGCATAGAGAGCTCTACAACCCTAAACCTATCTGAGATGATGATCTGTTACTTACCTAACCGAAATGTCGAGGATATCAGCGTCGACACTGCCAAAATTGCAAACAAGTTAGCCACGTCGTCATCAGTTGGTATTACAATGTCTAAGCGTGAGGAAGAATTGCTCGATTACTCCGATACCGAAGAGACAACGGAACCCGCCACCACGGCTCCTTCCGGAGATGTTAACGGTGTTTCGAACGGCGCTGAGGGTGCCTCAGGCGCTGGAGGTGCTGCTGATGCTGGTAGTGGCGCTGCCGCAAGTGGGGGTGCTGCTAAGGGTTCTTATGTCGGTGTTCACGCGACGTCGTTTAAGGATTTCCTCCTGAAGCCCGAGCTTTTGCGTGCCATCGTCGACAACGGCTTTGAGCACCCCAGCGAGGTCCAGCAGATCTGTATTCCGCAGAGCATCCACGGAATGGACGTGATTTGCCAGGCTAAGTCCGGTCTGGGTAAGACTGCTGTGTTCGTTCTGTCTACTCTGCAGCAGCTAGACCCGGTACCGGGTGAGGTGAGTGTGCTTGTTATATGTCACACGCGTGAGCTTGCGTGTCAGATCAAAAACGAATACGACCGATTCTCGAAGTACTTGCCTGATGTGCGTACGGAAGTACTTTACGGCGGTGAGACTGATACGAAGAAGGACAAGAAGCGCATCGAGGAAAAGCAGCCTAATGTGATCGTTGGTACCCCAGGGCGTCTTGTTTCGCTAGTTCGCGAGAAGGCTTTGAGGTTGAAGTCCTTGAAGGCATTCGTTGTTGATGAGTGTGACCGTGTTCTGGAGAGCCTCAGCATGCGTCGTGATGTTCAGGACATTTTCCGTGAGACGCCGCACACGAAGCAAGTGATGATGTTCTCTGCCACTCTGTCGGCAGAGATCCGGCCTGTGGTCAAGAAGTTCATGCAGAATCCTCTTGAGCTTTATGTAGACGACGATTCGAAGCTCACACTCCACGGTTTGCAGCAGTTCTACGTGAAGCTTGAGGAGCGTGAGAAGAACCGCAAATTGAATGAACTGCTCGACAACCTCGAGTTTAACCAGGTCATTATCTTTGTGCGCTCGTCCGCGCGTGCGAATCAGCTCAACAAGTTGTTGAACGAATCTTCGTTCCCTTCGATTGCCGTGAACGGTGCGATGAAGCAAGAGGACCGTATTGCCCGTTACAAGGAGTTCAAGGAGTTCAACAAGCGTATTTGCGTTGCTACTGATGTGTTCGGTCGTGGAATTGACATTGAGCGCATCAACCTGGCTATCAACTACGACATGCCGCACGAGGCCGATCAGTACTTGCACCGTGTCGGTCGTGCTGGTCGTTTCGGTACGAAGGGCGTGGCTGTCTCTTTTGTAACTACGGAGGAGGATGAAAAGATCCTTGAACAGGTACAAGGCCGTTTCAGCGTCAAGATCCCGGAATTCCCCGCTGAAGGCGTGGACCCGTCGACCTACATGAACGCGTAAAAAAGTACGCACAGGTTTAAATAACAACGCTAATTAAACTAGCTGTCTTAATTTTCACTTTTTGTTCGCATGAAGGCTGTCTCTTCCTCATGACTATAGCCTTTCTGGTTTGAAGCTTACAGGCGACGGCAAATCGAAATCGGCATTGCCCAAACGTGAAGAGGCGTAAAAGGCACAGCCCAAGTACAATTTTGTAGCATTGAAACAGGACGACACCTCAATGAATTTTTAGGATCCCAGAGTCACTAAGTCGACCCCAAAGTCAGCACACCGGTACATATATACCCATATCAGATATGATCTGTAAATGACTTGTGCCACTGACCACTCGTAGTGCCCGGAATACGACAGAGACCCCGGTCCAGCCCATGCCCCTAGGGCATGGGTGAGCACATTTGAACTCCCAAAAAATTAATCATATAATGGTATCTCACTCACACACCTCAATACTAGCGAACTAAGAGCGTTTATTCTGAATCCCAAAATGGATAAGATCGTTAACGCCTCGAAGCGTGTATGCCCCTTCTTAGCCTCTGCTTCAGCAAGCTCTTTGCGCACCATTTCTGAAACCCAGGGCCTCTCTGCTTTTGCTCATGGTTGCCCAGTTATGCACAATGCCATGGCTGCGCGCCAGTATTCTGTGCAAGCCCAGCCTGCTGAGAAGCGACCTACGAAGCCGGCCGAACAGGAATTTCAAAAGCCTGAGGCCCGACCGGATGTTCAATTCGAACAGCCTGCGAGGGCTTCGAAGCCACCGCGCTCAAACTCTCGGTACGAGGCCCAGTACGCTGCCGATCTGGCCAAGAAGCGCGATGACAAGAGTTATCGGTTCTTTAACAACGTTAACCGTCTTGCCACAGAGTTCCCGCGTGCTCACTTGGCTAAGTCCTCGGATAAAGTCACTGTTTGGTGTGCCAATGACTATCTTGGCATGGGAAGTCATCCCGAAGTGCTTGCTGCCGGGCATACTGCCCTCGATAAGTACGGGGCTGGAGCCGGAGGCACGCGCAATATAGCAGGCCACAATCTCCATGCTGTTCAGTTGGAGAAAACTCTGGCAGACCTTCACAAAAAGGATGGAGCGTTGGTGTTCAGCTCGTGTTTTGTTGCGAACGATGCCGTGCTCACGTTGCTTGGGCGCCGATTTCCGGACCTTGTCTACTTCAGTGATGAGATGAATCATGCTTCCATGATTCAGGGTATCCGTAACTCACGCACGCGTAAAGTCATTTGGCGACACAATGACATGAAAGATTTGGAGGAAAAGCTTGCCAGTTTCCCGTTAGACACTCCCAAGGTCATAGCCTTTGAGTCTGTTTACTCTATGAGTGGTTCTGTGGCCCCAATTGAGGCGATTTGTGATCTGGCCGAGAAATATGGAGCTCTTACGTTCTTAGACGAAGTGCACGCAGTAGGCATGTATGGTCCGCGTGGCGCTGGGATTGCTGAACATCTTGACTTTGACTTTCATGCCACAGGAGGTAAGGCACCTCTGGGTCGTCCAGGGCGTAAGCAGGCAGTTAGCGATCGTGTGGATATTATTTCGGGTACCTTGGGTAAGGCATTTGGTGCGGTAGGCGGCTACGTCGCTGGCTCAGCAAACTTTATAGATTGGTCTCGCTCTTATGCACCAGGATTCATTTTTACGACTACATTACCCCCAAGCGTCATGGCTAGTGCCCAAGCGGCCATTCAAGTCCAGACTCGATCGAACGCAAGTCGTCACCAACAGCAGCGCGCTACTCGTTATGTGAAGCAGCAGTTGGCATCGCGGGGGATCCCAGTAGTGCCAAACCCTGCTCATATTTGTGCCGTGTTTATTGGTGATGCTACTCAAGCCAAGCGTGCTAGTGATCTACTTCTTGAAAAACACCGTATCTATGTTCAGGCGATCAACTTTCCTACTGTTGCTAAGGGTGAAGAGCGTTTGCGCTGTACACCGACCCCTGGGCACTCGAGAGAGCTATGTGACGAGCTTGTGAACGCCTTAGATTCTGTGTTCTCTGAACTTCAGCTCAACCGGGTTGGTGACTGGCTTGCGAAGGGCCGTGATTTTGCCAATGTCCCGAAACCCTTGTGGACAGATGCTCAACTGAAGATCGAGTAATACTGTCTGGTTACTGCTAGGTTTCACACTAGCTATGGTTAGCGATTATTAGTCTAGTTTAATAGTCTCTCTTAGAATTTCCAACTTTTAACAAAAACAAAACAACTCTTTTACATGAATACTGGTGATGATGATGGTATTTCGCAACGCTAATCAAGGTGTGAAATTCAGACTTACGTCGCATTTACAGAAGGAGTGGGGCTCGGCGAGACACGTCTGTTTGCAGTGGAAGTGCCAATTGCAGCAAACAATTCGTCCACATCCGCCTTAAATGCGCTGTCGTTCTGGTCACGGCCCAAGATACGCGTAGCCAAATCCCAGCGATTCGAACCTGATGGCACAACAATGGCAGGTAAGAGCGCCCGCAGTTTTCCAAGCCATTGGTGCGACAACAGAACTACTAGAGTGATTAGAAAGGCACCGCCAACGAGACATGTGGTGGCAGTAAAAGCGAGCATAGCCAGCAAAACAATGGCAGTTGTGACCACTATGGCAGGAATTACAAAAATGGGCCATATTAACAATACAGCAAATGCCAAGAAAAGTGTATGGGCGTTTGCAATAGTGTACGCGATAGCACTGCGTCTAACTGCATTCAAATAAGCGAAAACACTGATATTTAGTTAGTATAAAATTCAAGGAAGACACAATTCAAAGTTTACTTACGCATTGAAACTTTTAGGCTCACCGAGAGTCATGAGCATTGGCAGAAATTTCGCACTGTGGATGGTAGACGCTTTATTGGCTTGAGATTTGCGCGCGTCATGTTTATGAGCCCGCCTTTTTGTGGTTAGGGTGTGACCACAAAAACCTAGCTTGGTTAGCAGTGGCTTTAACCACAATGTAATTAACAGTAAGTGTTAAGCACAGAAGCATAACTGAGTTGCAAAGCTTCCGCTATAAATGTTTAAGTTATTCATATATACAAAGTCCATAAAACAATAAAGATACCCGTGCGCTTCTACGTATATAAAGGCTCGTGGAGTTTTTCTATTGTTCAGGCTTACCAGTTTCGCCTTCATCGCCCTTATGGCGCCAAACTTCCTGGGCCTGTTGTACATTACGCTTGCTCCGATTGATGCGGAAACGGCACTGTTCCCAAGTAACAACAGAGCCAACTGCGAATCCGCCGCACATCCAGTTGACTGCTCTTGATGTGGACCGACGCGCCACAAGCACAACGGTACCAGCAACAATGCCCATTCCCATTCCTGTCAGCATGGCCGTGCGAAAGCAAGGCATTTGAGGCATGGACTTGAAGTCATCTGTGGAGATTGACTTGAGGGCGCGGCGTAAGCTCGGGCGCACACGCTCTCGGGTCTTCACAGCGTCTTCAACATTGTCCTCGAACTTTGGAGGGAGATCCTCCAGCATTTGAGGCTTAGAATCCGGCTCAGTCGGCTTCGACTCGTCCTTTCTCCACCAGCCCCATATTCTCATTGCCGGAACTCAGTGCACGTGAACAGGCAGGAAATATTCGGAAAAGTATCACCAAGAAGATTTACACACTAATACTAGTAGTAGTAAGAATACCAGCGCCGCGCCAACGTGAGGTGCCGAAAGTCAGCTGTCAATAGTGAAATCCACACAATGAGAACAGCAAATACCAATAAATTAACAATGAAACCCCTACAAAGAGCAGCTAGCACAGGAAGCTAATACTAAACATACTAATCATTATAGCTATATGCTGATTTTGCGTCTAGTTAGATGTAACAGTACTTGATGCTTTAACGACCATTTGAACAACGTTAGCGCTTGCGGGAGATGTCTTTGACTGCCTCCTTTACGCTCTTTACAACTAACTCGGCAGCATGTTTGACTTCGGACGTGCTCAGTGCATCCGGTACGTACAGCTTGAGGGCATTAACCGGTCCAAACGTTTCATACTCGGCAATCTGGCCCAGCCGGGCAATAAGCAGTCCATTTTTGCGCGCCTGGAGAACAACTGCGTGCACTAGTTCGTGCACTGCAGTGTCGTTGTCGTCCTCTACATTTGATCCCGCGTTGATTCTAAAAATGACTATTGGCGAGTCTTTACGAGAAATGAGGTCAATTACCGATGCTCGCTGCAAGATAGAGGTGAATGTGCGCGTTTTATTTCTCAGGCTTGATACACGGTCAGCATAAGCTCCTTCCCGCATCTTATCAGCGACGAGTGATGTGCAGCCGGCCAGGTATGGCGGCTCCGTGGCCGAGAAGGTATATGCTAAAGACACAATGCGCTGGTGCTCGACCACGGCTTTATCACCGGCACAGAAGCCACCATATGTGCCCATACCTGCAGCAAGCGAGCCGATGGTAACCTCTATGTCCTTGCGGTCGACACCCTGTTCTTCCACCAGGCCGCGCCCCGTTGCCCCAAGCACGCCAAGCGACCACGACTCGTCGAGAACAAGTCTGAACTTGAAACGCTTCTTGAGCTCAATTATCTTGACGAGGTTGGGCGAATTCCCAGTGTATTCGAAAAGGCCCTCCGTGATGATGAAACGACGAGGCAAACGCCCACGGCCACGGTGAAGTGACACCGCCTTCGAAAGTTGACGCTCGAGATCTTCCATGTCATTGTGGGCAAAATAAAGCACCTTTGAGCGAGAGAGCTGGATACCGCGTTGCAGGGCCATGTTGATCGCGTCGTCCACAACAAGCACGTCGCCACGCTTTGCAAAGCAGGGTACAACACTCTGTGCTGTGGCCAGGCCTTGGCTATACAAAATGGCGCTATCCGTGCCAAGAAGGCGCGCTAAAGATGCCTCGCAGGTGGTATGAATATCCTCATTGCCGTAAAAGCCGGCGGGACCACAAGAACCCACACCGTAATAGCGCAGCTTCTCTATGGCCAACTTTTTGATTTCAGTATCAGTCGATATCCCGTAAAGGTCGGTGGAGGTGAGGTTGATAAACTTGCGCTCATCGCCCTCGATGGTCACGTATGCCTCGTTGGCACTTGTCAGAACAGGCACCTCAGCTAACAGCTGCTCGTCCTTTTTGGAGAGCGGCTCAATCAACGGTTCAGGGCGCCATTCCCCAATGAGCTCGTCCACCTCTTCATCGCTTAACTTTAGGTAGTCACGCTTCGAATATGACTGCTTCGACGCCAGAAAGTACCGCACGGCAAACAGAAATAACAACAGCTCAAACGCGGTTCGTGCAGGATCATTCTGATGTGACGCTGCTATATATCGGCCAACGTAAGACGACCCTGGTATCTTGGCAACCGCCTCAAGTATGCTGCGGACATACTGCTCGACAGTTGATCCAACCCTCTGTGCAAGCTGGTCCATAGGCAGCGAATGGAGTGGAGGTAGGGGAATCTACCCAGTGGTGTGTGTGTATATGAGCTCCTTGTGTTTTGTAAGTGACACGCGCCAGTGTCAGGTGACCACGCGTCTCCACGTAACGGTAAGGCAGTGCAGCTCCGTGCAGCTTACCGTTGCAACTCGGGCTGCCAGGCGTGTTATTGTGTGTGCGTGTGATGCTTTAACAAAGTGTTATCGACTTTCGCCAGCACAAAAATGCGGCATTGTTTTTTTTGGCGAATAGAAACTCTTTGAATGCCATAAGCAGTTGACCAATTAAACATTTCTAAAATATGACCCAAGCTCAGAATAGAAGTTAAGTTAAGTGACTTTCTTCTATCAGCGGAGAAATCTGGCTGCCAAATTTCGACGTTTATGTGATTGCGACTCCATTGTGTCTTGTTATTATTATGGCCCTTTGATATTGCAGTCCTGACATTGTAGTCCTGATATTGTAGTCCTGATATTGTAATGTCGCTATGATGTTGTTGATACGTTGCCGTTATGTCATTGTTATTGTTACTGTCGCTGATCATTTCCCGATCCCAACAAGTTGTTGTACTCAAAGTCACATCATGGTCGTTTTAAGCACCAGGTAGTCACTTCTGCTATCGGATTTCCACCTTGCCTGTGGCCCTTACCCTTGGTCTGATTGCGTCTTATCCCGTGCAATTGCGCTTTCGTATTGTGCGTCTTGACACTAAGTCCATTATAAAAAGTCAACTGAAATTCCACTTTTTATTGGTAAGTCCACTTACAATCAACAGTATGTCACAGCAAACTCTTCGTCTTGGTTCCGTTGCACCCGATTTTGAGGCCGACA